>PISX010003874.1:0-100013 GCA_004024625.1 Mellivora capensis
ACTCCTGTGTAGATACCCAAGAAAAATGAAAACTATGTGTCACACAAAAACTTGCTTACGAATGTTAATAGCAGCACTGTTCATAAATGCCAAAAAGAGGAAACAACCCAAACATCCATCAACTGATAAACTGGTAAATAAAGTATGGTGTGTCCTTATTATTCAGCAGTAAAAACAACTTGCTGAAACATGGATGTATCTTGAAAACATCATGCTAAGTGAACGAAGCCAATCACAACAAACCGCAGACTGTATGATTTAATTTATGTGAAATCTCCAGGACAGGCATGTTTAGAGACACATAAAGTAGATTTAGTGGTTGCACAGGGCTGAGAGGATTGGGGTATTGGAGATGACTGCCAACGGGGTGGGGAGTGAAAATGTTCTAAAATTAGTTTTGCATGGTGGTTAAACATCCCTGTGACTATACTAGAAGATAGTGAATTATACATTTTCAGTAGGTGAATTACACAGTACGTGAGTTATATCTCAATAAAGATATGGGTGGAAAAAACAAGACAAAACTTAGAGACAATGTTAGAAGTCTGGATTAGTGGTTGAAAAAGGGCAGGAAGAGGGGAAAGGAAAAATATTTTTCAAAAATATATAAAAACTAGAATAATTCCCAAATGTGGAGTCAATAAAAGAATGGATGTAAAAAGACATTCAAACGTTGAAGTTTTTTACATCCTAAGGTTCTTTTTGATAAAGATAATCTAGTGCATAGACTGGATGATGTCACTGTTTTTACTTCAATCTACTGGACAAAAGGCCACTTTGAAAAATCATGTTTCCATAAACACAATTTCCTTTAGGCTGGTTTTGCCCTAGAAATTCTCCAATTGTCTTTGGTCAACGGCCTTTATTCAGTCTGTAGAGGAGTAGCAAATCTCCTTGGCGATTAGATTAATGCTAACAGATTTTTGAAGTCAGCTTTATTAACCATCATCTACATATAATTAAGTAGAAACTTTCTCATCTGGTGCGGCTGGATAGGTACACAATGGCTATGGATTAAGCGATAAATTTTTAAGCTTATTTATTTAGGTAAGTAATCTCTACACCCAATGTGGGGCCTGAACTCACAACCCCAAGATCAAGAGTCTCATGCTCTTCCAACTGAGCCAGCCAGGCACCCCTAAGTGATAAATTAATAAATTCAGATTAGGGGTAGTAGAAGGGGCAATTCTTTAATTTTTTACGGCCCTAATACATTCACATGCCTCAAAACTCAAAAAACAAAAAAGAAATGTTGGGGCACTCGGGTGGCTCAGTTGGTTAAGTGTCTGCCTTCAGCTCAGGTCGTGGTCCCACACTTCTAGGATGGAGCCCTCAGAATGGCTCCCTGCTCAGTGAGGAGCCTGCTTCTACCTCTCCTCCCTACTTGTTCTCTTTCTCACTATCTCCGTCTCTCTCTCTCAAATAAATAAATTTTAAAAATCAATTAAAAAAAAGTAAACATCTCAATGAAAAGTCCTTGCCCACCCTTTCTACCCACTTTCCAACCTCTTTCACGCACCCACCCCAGATAATCACTTAATATTTTTTGTGTATCTCCTTCCTGAGTTTTTCTATGCAAATGCTAGTAAATATAAATATTTATGCTTAGCTTACTCACTTTTATATAAAAACTAGCACAGTTCAATGCTTGCTTTTTTTACTTAATGACAACTTGGAAATGTTTAGATAGTAATACATAGAGAGCTTCCTCATTTATTTTTACAGTTGGTTAGTTTTCCATAGTTAACATTCATTATTTGATATGAATGTTTCATAACTTAACTAGTCTCCGACTGGGAAATTTGGGTTTCCAGTCTTTTGAAATTGCAAACAATGCTACAGTAACCTTGGTCTTACATCATTATACACAGGTAAAAGAAATGGGACTTCCAGGTCAAAAGCATTTGCATTTGCAGGGTTAGCAATGGACTGATTCATATTTTCACTGATGATGCATGTAAATGACAGCTTCCTCACAGCCCCACAAGGCATGTTATTAAAGTTTTTGAATTATACCAATGTGACATTTAAAAAATGCTATCATGGGACACTTAGGTGGCTCAGTCAGTTAAGCGTCTGCCTTTGGCTCAGGTCATGATCTCAGGGTCCTGGGATCAAGCGCCACGTCAGGCTCCCTGCTCAGCGGGAGCCTGCTTTTCCCTCTCCTTCTATGTGCTCTCTCTCTCTCTATCTAATAAATAAATAATAATAATAAATAAAACAAATAAATCTTTATAAAATAAATCTTTAAAAAATGCTATCACACTGTAGTTTTTTTTTTTTCCAAACTGCACCAATACTTCGTATTTTGACCAAAAGAATAGATCCTGGGAGGAAGTGCAAAATGCAAAATCAAATGACCGAAAAATGCTGAACAAACAGCATTATCAATATACACAATATTTATATTACTGAACTAGTAACAGTTGATGTTCTCCATGTCTGTAAAACTTTGGAACCACATAGCTGATTTGTTAAATCTAGTCCATGCCAGCTTCCAAAATCCAGAAAAAATTTTAGTTAGCTTCATTCTTTGATGCCTCATCAAAATTTTCTAGGAGATCTGGAACATCATCATCCTCTTCATCAATGTCTTCTGGTTTTGGTGCTTTGCTATCCAACACTTGCCTTGGGAACTGTTCAGCTAACTTCCTAAGACTTGTTAAGCTGTCAGCACCAAGCTGACTTAATATTCCAGGAAGCATTTCTGTGATTGGTTTGGCTTCTGCATGACCAGTAATTGCAAAGGTGTTAGCAGAAAGGGAAGCTTGGGCTTTGGGATTGTTGAAATGAATAACTGTCCCATCATCTTTAATCATGTTCATCTCTTCAATACCAGCTATATTATTCACAGCCAGTTTTTTTAGAGAACTCTGGAGTTTTTTGTCATCAGCTGTAGCTGTTCTATGTACCACCTTCTTCTTTCTGCGAGCTGTACCCTTGCCCCCTATCCGGACCTGAGCCTGAAGTTTGGCTAACTTTTCTTGATTCATGCTGTTGGTAAATCTGAAGCAGGGAGGGTCCTCCAACAACAGCACGCGGCAAGAGCAAGATGGCTGCCTCCCGCACTGTAGTTTTTATTTGTATTTCTCTTCCTATGGGTGAGGTTGAACATCAACATAGTTAAGATTCAGAAAGGCATTTATCAACTTTCTATCTAGATCAACTCCTGAAAAACAATCCTAATAGCCAAGAATTTCTTTTGAGTTGAGATTATTTATTTTCTACATGCCAGGCATGAGCTTGCCTTAGGGGATACTCCCTCTACCTGGAATGGTTATCTGTCATCCCAACTTCACATTCAGATTTTACCTCTCTAATCTCAAGGTCAGTGTTACCCCCTTGGTGAAATTTATGTGAACCACCTTGTCCTAAGTGACTACCCATTCTAATGTGATTCTGTTTTCCTTTTCTCCATAGAACTCATGGCTACACACATTTTTCTGATTTACGTGTTGATTGATTTATATGTCCACCACTATAGCCCCAGTATCTTGGCACATAGTAGGTGTTTACTAACTATATGCCCACCTTCTGGAATGAGGGAGAAGGGGTTAAGTTTCTAAGCAGAGTTTCCTGAAACTGGAGTGTGGGAAAGAAATTTGGCTTGACACTGGATTAAGAATGCCTATGGGCAGCCCCTAACCCTGAAACTTTATTCTTAAAGGTTTTAACTTCATACTAACTCTGAGCCGTGGACGTGAGACCCACCCATGGTTAAGAGTTCAGGTTAGGTTTGGGACACTGGGATATTTTCTTTCATCCATAATCACTGGATCAAGGCCTATAAATCAAATAGTTAAGACACAAAACACAAACAAGGTCGTAATTTGTTTCTTCCTGCCCTCTGTTTTTCTTGGCATGTAAAAACTCCAGCTTTTCCTGACTGGGGATGGGTAATGACACGTGGGGGGTGGGGGGTGATTCATTAAAAGTGGCCTGAGTAACTGGCCTTTTATTTCTTCTCATTCTTTCCCTTTATTGTCCCAACTCATGTAAGGAAACACATTGAATAAAATAATTCTCCTGCTGATAAAGAACTTTCCCTTGACTCTTTGTTCACTTGCAGTTACATGTTCCCAGAATCAAAATCTTGGTGCTAGGGAGGCTGAAGTGGCTAAGCGTGGATGTGATGTGTATTTCTGGTAGGGAAGGAAGGCCATGAGTTCTGGCTTATGGAAGTTCCTTCTTTTGCCTCCTTTTCTTAACAAAGTTGCCTATTTTATTAGGAAATTATTCCAGTCCCCGGGGAACCTGGCAGGAGTTAGGTGAGGCTGTGGGTAAGTCTGAGAATCTTACTTCCCTATTTCTAAATTGGGTGTCATAGTATCAATACTTTCCTCTCAAATGAGTGCCATTAATTTCAACCATTCCTAAGTCCAGAAGAGAGGAGAAAATATTCAATTTTATATCAAAATATCAAAAAATATTCAATTTAATAATAGTACACATAGATCACAATATTAAGAGGAATTGCAGAGCATATTATTTTAATCTTTTACATTATATGCTTCTATTTTATTTGAAATTTTAAAATATTTTTTTTTTAAAAATAAAGGATAATTTTTAAAATATGTATAGAAAAAGGCTGGACAATAAGAGACTGAAATGCTAACAATAGCTATCTTGGGGCTGAGGGCTAGGAGTGGATTTTCTTTATCCCTGTCTACAACTTATTAGTTCTTTTCACAGATTGTGTATTACTTTTGTGATTAAAAAGAAATAATAATAAAATGTTGTTACATTTAATTTGGTTTGTGTGTCCCAACCTCCTGTGCCTTTCTGTGGAAGTGGAACAATGTATTTTCCAAGAGGTGGGCACAGAAGGACACAAGTGGGACTATGATCGGGGTCAGGGTGAGGCAGTGGAAAAACACCAGTGATGCCTCACCCTCAGCATGGTTCTGGTGAAGGCCAGTATTAAGCCACCCCTCCTTTGGTTTCTTTTTCCACCTCCACGTGAAATAATCCCAGTTCCTCTCACCTGCTGTTGTAAATCTGTTGTCAATCTGGGAGCCTGCTCCTAGCGCTTCACGGTCTCTGCGGATTTCCCGGGTAACCAGCTCCTCCGAGGGGGATGCATCTAGGAAGGAGAGAGTGACAAGATGAATCTGTGGGTCCCTGATGTTCTAAATTGGTGGTTCTTGCTCATTTTTGAGAAGGGGACTCAACAGACAGCATGCTTCCTCCCTACTCAAGCTCTGGGTCCATGAGGGGTCTGGGTAGTGAGAAGGTAGATTATCTTCTACTATGGCTACATGTTAGGTTGGAGACTGTGACTCCAGGAGTGAGCCCAAGAGGCTTCCTTATATCCTAATTAAACAGACTTTCCTACCAATCCTGAACAGCAGTGGACCAGGCTGCCCTCCCTGTATGGAGTGAGACAAGAACTTATGCATCCTCCCAGGATCATGGTCGTAAAAGACCAGGTAGAAGACACTGATGACTCATGCCCAGGTTCTCTTCATGTTCTTCCTTCTCTAAGCACAGAAGGAGAAAGGGGAAAAGAGAGGCCTAGAGCATTAGCGTTGATGACCCTCTACAGGAAAGAAATACCTGGAGCGGGAAGAAAGTGTTTTCCTCTCCAAAAAGTTCTTTCTATTTCTTGGATTATAGAACGCTTTGAGGATATGAAGCAAACTATGAACCACCACCTCAGAAAAGTGCACCTACCTGCTGGACTTTGATATTAGTGGTTTATATCTACCTGTCTTTCCCTTTCTTTTACAACCCCCATTTTCCTCTAAGGACTGTTCCCATGCTAATCTCTGCGAAGCCAGCAGGAGGTCAATCAGTGTGCCCCACCTTCCCTTGCTTACAGGTGAGGCATGTGATCCAATCTAGCCAATCAGAGAAGCTCATTTCCAGGGCCCTGCTGTTTCAGGAACCAGCACTTGATTTAAAGGAGCCAAACAGGGACAGAGAACTCAGGGTGTGGGAAGACTCCTTTATTCGAAGAGTTCTGAACTGGAGAAAAGTGAAGCTTGAGGCTCTCCAGGGCTATTCTGACAAGTTGAGAGAGTCTCAAGAATACAGCCCAACAAAATGGAAGGGTGCCCTCAGGACATCGTTAAACCCTTGAATCTGGTCGTAAATGAAACCTAAACAAGCCACTTAATTTTCTCTCCCCCCGCCCCCCAGCTACGTTTCTGTTCTTTGTAATGTATGTGCCCGCATGGAACTTGGCCTCCACTTTCCAGGGGTGGTCAGACTCTGAAGCCCACACTTCCACTGAACCCTCAGAGTTCTTTCTGGTAGTGGTGCCCCTTATTAATTTGAAAACTGATCAAGCACTCCAAAAGATTCAGATGCATCTGATAACTGAATTTACGGCCACAGTACTTGGCTTCTTCACGTTGGCACCATTTCTGCTTAGTAACAACTCGGGAGCCATATTGAAAGCAGAAGTAGCACTGGTGTATTAGAATGTGGAAAATGCGGGATGCCTGGGTGGCTCAGTTGGTTAAGCGGCTGCCTTCGGCTCAGGTCATGATCCCAGCATCCTGGGATCGAGTCCCGCATTGGGCTCCTTGCTCAGCAGGGAGCCTGCTTCTCCCTCTGCCTCTGCCTGCCACTCTGTCTGCCTGTGCTCGCGCGCTCTCTCTCTCTCTGACAAATAAGTAAATAAAATCTTTAAAAAAAAAAAAAAGAATGTGGAAAATGCTAGGAGAAAGTGACTCGTCCTCTTTTTCTTTTTATACTATCCACCAGAGTTGCAGGTGGAAAGGATTTGAGAAAGAGAAACCCACCCAAACCAAAGAGGATGTGGGGGCCAGTTAACCTGCAAAAAGGCACTATGAATTTGATACAGGGTGGTGTAGAAAAAGCTCTGGGATAGTACGAGCTTACATTTTATTAAGCATTTACTCTAGGCTAGAGGTTACACTGAACACTTTACATGCATTATAACCACTCTAGGTGGTGGGTGCTATCATTATTCCCACTTTGCAGAAGGTAACACTGAGACTGAGAGGGACTAGTCACTCACAAGAGAGTCCCCCAGCTCCACAGCTTATGGAGCCAGATTCCACATCAGGGAGTCCCGCACTTCCTAACCACCATGTCCCTCCTGTTTAGCTAAGGACCTGGGTTAGAATCAAGCTTCTAGCACTTGCTGGTTGAGTGACCTTGAGTAAATGAGCCTCTCTGAGTTGCCTCACCTGAAAAATTTAGATATTGTATTACATAACTTAATCTCTTTCACTCCAACATTTCAACAAATTTTTCAAAAATTTCAAAAATCTTTAAAAATCCCCAACTCCTCAAATGAAGATTTGTATAGCTGGCCTGTGCTTTCCCCCTCAAGACCATATAGATTTGTTTTCTCAAGGATTTAGGATCAAAGGGCTCCTTTGGGTTATGTATTCCTTTGAAATGAATTCAAAGGCATGCATTTTCAAAGTGCAGGGGAAACTGGAAAGCCTTCATCCTTGCTGAGTGAATCAGCATCCCAGGAGCACAGGTGACAAGTCCTGACCCATCCCTTCACTGTCTGATAAGCCCAAAGGTCACAGCTCTGAACTTGACCCCACTTTTCCTTCTTCCTGCCCCTTTTGTGGGTTTTCTGATAAGGTGCCCTAAGTCAGCTGTGACCCTGTTTTCTCTCTCTGCAAACATAGTCCCCAGGGTGTGCACTCTGCCTGTGAGCTCCCCAGCTGCTTCCAGCTCTCCCTCTGCCCACAGCCCTTTAATTGCTGCATTCCAACAAATTAGCCATGTGACAGAAGATTATTTTTAACTTCAATAGAGCAGCTCCCTCTCTTTTAATATATCATGCTTGGCCCACATTCCCTCGGTGAAAAGGGCACCACCGGCTACTTCTGAGAACTTTTAATTACTCCAATTGTTTGCAAACCCCTTAGAAGCTTAGAAAAAAAATATATTACTCTCTCTGTTTCCAGTTTTCCCATTTCTTATTTAATGGGAGCTGAGGCTGAGTCCAATCTAGGGACTTACCAGCTTCAACAGGTTTCCCCAAATCCCCTCCAGCCCCCTCCCATCTGTTCTCCACGGAACTTTTTTTTTTTTTTTAAGTGCAAATCCACTGGGAGGATGAAGGATGGACAAGTTCCAAAGTGACAGGGACTCCCCGACTCAATGCCACAGAGAGCCCGGAAGATAGCAGGAATGGAGGGAGGTTTGGTGGCCCCAGGAAGACTGAGTGCTCAGCACCTCCTAGGTCTTGGGATCCTCCAAGAACGTCCTGATAATTGAGCTTGAGCTTGAGTCTGAGCCTTCCAAGTTTGAGAAAACCACCAGAACAGTAAGCATCTCAATGGCCATCACATGGACCAAAGGCCCGTCTCCAATTTTTCTGAATGTCCTAACCCCCAGGTACTTCTCTAATCTCAGGAAGCCAAGTGGGCTGTGTGGCCAAAAATGACTGGGATTATATCACCCACCTCCACCCAGAAAGGTAGAGATTGAGTTGCATTTAAGTTTGGTTCCCCCACCACCACCACCAAATTGAGAAATGTGCAATTTCTTATGTAGCTCAAACAGGTTATATCAGTATGGGATCATTCCAGCCATTTGCTATGCTATATGTATTTTGACACACAGTGAATTATAAAAAAGATAGGGGTGTGAGAGAGAGAGAGAGAATGGGTGTAGTTGTATGTTGGTAAAAGGGAAAAAGAAAGTGTCCCAGGCAGTGGGAATAGCATATATGCAAGCTGTTGTGTGGGAAAAAGCATTGTGTTTGGGGAATTAAAAAAAGGCCAATGTGACAGGAATCTACAGAGATTAACTATGCTCCCAAAGCCCAGTTCTCTCGAGTTTTTAAAATTGAGGTATATTTTACATAAAATAAAATGCTAACATTTTAGTGTATAGGTCAGTGAGTTTTGACAACTGTAAATGCTGCTACCCATATCAAGATTTAAACTTTTCCATATCTTCAGAAAGTTCCCTGGTGCCCCTATCCAGTCAATGTCCCCAACCTCAGCAGTTGCTATTTTGATTTCTATCACCATGGATTCAACTTGTTTGTCCTTGACTTATCATCATAAAAATGGGATGATAGGGGCACCTGGGTGGCTCAGTTGGTTAAGCGACCACTGCTTTTGGCTCAGGTCATGATCCTGGAGTCCTGGAATCAAGTCCTGCATTGGGCTCCTAGCTCCACAGGGAGTCTGCTTCTCCCTCTGACTTTCTCCCCTCTCATGCTCTCTCTCACTCTCTCTCAAATGGATAGATAAAATCTTTTTTTTAAAAAAATGGGATCATAAAGGGGCACCTGGGTGGCTCAGTGGGTTAAAGCCTCTGCGTTCCGATCGGATCATGATCCCAGGGTCTTGGGATCAAGCCCCGCATCAGGCTCTCTGCTCGACAGGGAGCTTGCTTCCCTTCCTCTATCTCTGCCTTTTGTTATCTCTGTCTGTCAAGTAAAAAGGTGAAATCTTAAAAAAAAAGGGGGGGGGGATCATATGTACTTTATGTGTGTACTTCTTTCTACAATACATCATCTGTATTATCCTAACATTTCCTATCTGTATGGTGTTTTTCTGTTGGATTTGCAGGAATTTGTGAGTTTGAGCCCCACGATGGGTATAGAGCTGTATTTAGGGAAAAAAAATGTATGTATGTGGGTATGTATGTATATATATATATATATACATATATATATATGTAAAAAAAACAGAATAAAATCCCTGCCTTAATGGAGCTTCCATTCTAGTGATGGGACAGGAGAAAAAATAAACAAATAAAAAAATGTGTATCATTAATGTAAAATGGAAGAATAAAAGGAGGGGAAGAAAACATAAATGTATTATTTTATTTCTATTTATTTAATTTTTATTTTTTTAATTTGTAAGTTTACTTTATTTTTTAAAAGATACTATTTATTTATCAGAGAGAGATAGCAAGTGCACAAGCAGGGGAAGCACAAGCTGAGGGAGAGGGAGAAGCAGGCTCCTGGCTGAGCAAGGAGCCCAACGTGGGACTCACCTCCAGAACACTGGGATCATTACTTGAGCAGAAAGCAGACCCTTAACTGACTGAGCCACCCAGGCATCCCTATTTTTATTTTTTTAAAGCTTTTTTTTTTAAAAGTAATCTCTATACCCAACATGAGGTTCAAACTCATGACCCCAAGATCAAGAGCCACACGATTCACTGACTGAGCCCCCTAGGCACCCCACAAACGTATTCTTTTAAAGCTGCATAAAATACCTGTCTTAGAGAAGACACCCAGAAACTGACAGGCCCGAGGAAGGGAGCTGGGCAGCTGGGGGAACACGGGCAGAAGAACAAAGTCACCTTCTGCTCTGTGTATCTTCTGAATTTATAAATGATTGAATGTGTTATCTAATCCAGAATTAATGGATATAATTACAATAGTTTTGTTAAGTTGGAAGAAATGTTTGGCAGTATTGCCAAGCACCTGGGCCCTGAAGTTGTGGGAAATGCCTCATGGCGTTTTAATCAGGGCAGGAGGAAAGGGCGGGCTCCCAGCTGTCACTCACGACAGTCAGGAACCAAGTTGTACCATCACTTCGGTAAGATAAAAGAGCCACTGAGAGGACAGAAGGAAACAAAATTGGTCTTGAGTCACATATGTTTCAAGGGTATTTATAAAAGGCTTAGGCAGCTCCTTCCTAAATTTGAATTCATGTCAAAAGAGAATCATTTCAGGAAGTGTTGAGTTCCTCTCTTCAAACTTTTTGGGACCATCCCACACTGATATGAATCACATAGACCCAAGTTCATTCACAGGGAACATCTGTGTGGGGGGAAGTGGGGGAGCACAATACAGAGATCATCTGACACTGAACTTGGACACCTATTGTCTTTTTTCCCAGCTTCCCTCGGGATGTTCATTTCTTTGGTTATATGGGAAGGAAGGTCTATAAAATGCTTATGGTTATTATTTGGGTTTATTCATATAACATGTGAAAATGGCAATTTGGAAGAGGAGCATGACTGAAATCTACATTCTTTGTGAATGTTTATATTCCAGAAGCTTTGCAGAGTTGTTGGAAAGTTGTTTTGTGTTTTCTCTCTCCTTGTGGCCTCTAGTCAACCAAACTGATTAAAAAAAAAGAGGGGGGTGCCAAGATGGCTCCCCCTCGTCTACTCACGATTCTCTCCCTCTCCCTCTGCTCCTCCCCTCATGTGCTCTCTCTCTCAAATAAAGAAATGAAGTATTTTAAAAACAAACAAATAAAAAACAAAATGATAAAAAAAAGTTCTGCTTCAAATATTAAGTTTATAATTATTTATCTTATCTCAATAAATTACCTCTCTCAAAATCCTACCATTATTTTCCCTATATTTTTGTTAACTTTTAATTGTTTTAATATAGGAATACAACCTCCCCTTAAAAAAAAAAATAGAATGTTGCAGATAAACTTTTGGTTCTCCTTAGTCATTTTCCATAATGCTAATTTAACTGGCCTCGAGTGTGATTGGCAAATAATTACTATATCATAGTGATTCTAATACGCAGCAAAGTATGAGAATCACTTGTCTAACTGATATAGGACCCCAATGTTCTTGGAAACTCAATACTAGAAATGATGGGAAATACATATTTTAAAAATATAATAAATGGTTTCCTTCTTTAAGTGAAGGGTAAGATTTGCCTTTCAAAATGGATTGCATTTTAGCCAAAACGTTTCAGTGAACTTTTGGATTGTGCAAATAAAAAGCCAATATACCATTCTAGAATGGGGACAATGAGACGCTAAGATCGCCATATAAAAGTTGTCATTGTTGTGGGCATGTTGCATTTCTGTTAGAGTATTAAGATATGGCTGGAGACTGGGGATTGAGGAAGAACTGATTAAAGAAGTTTCTTGGCTAGGGAAAGAGAGGGCCATAAAAAAGAGTCAGGCTGAGACTTTGAGGACCGTGTTGTCCAACATGGTAGCTATCAACCACATGTGGTTATTTAATTCTAAATGTAAGTGAATTGAAATGAAATCAGATTAAAAGTTCAGTCCCTCAGTGATGGTAGCCACATTTCAAGTGCTCACCAGCCACATGTAACCAGTGGCTACCATACTGGGTTCAAATATAGAATATGTCCCTCATGAAAGAAAGCTTTATGGGACAGTACTACCCTAGAAATCATTTTACATGGTTTTACCTAGCAGCTAGTTTTAAATTTTTATTCACAAAGTATAATTACGTGCTTTACTACCAAGCCATCAACAAAGTTTTAAAATAATAGTAACAGCTAACATTCATTGAATACTTATGTAATGGTCAGGTTTCTTGGTTGCAGACAACCAGTTTCACTCTTGTTATTTTAAGCACAAAGAGCTGGGTATGGCCAGCTGACAGAATCATTTGGAAAGTTAAGAAATACACTCTAGGGGCACCTGGGTGGCTCAGTGGGTTAAAGCCTCTGCCTTCGGCTTAGGTCATGATCCCGGGGTTCTGGGATCAAGCCCGGCATTGGGCTCTCTGCTCAGCAGGGAGCCTGCTTCCCCTCGCGCCCCCCCACCCCCACCTGCCTCTCTGCCTACTTGTGATCTCTGTCTGTCAAAATAAATAAAAATTTAAAAATCTTAAAAAAAAAAAAGAAATACACTCTAGGCTAAACATCCAGGAATGACTCCAAAATTATACTACAGAACTGGGTTGACAAGCAAGCTGCAGCCTCTGCCACCATCCAGAAGATTCAGAACTGCTAAGCTGCCACCAACAGCTGCTGGCCCCAGAATCATGTTGCCTTTGCCATGATCAACACAGGAAAATGGATGCTTCACACCTGCCTCCCCACAGAGTTCATAGCTCTGAAGTCTCACACAAATGGCATCTACGTCACAAACAGAATCAGAGCTGAAGGGAGCTTGAGAAGCATAGTGTTTAGCTTTCTATTTTCTGCAGTTCCAAAAGCAAAGTTAGAAAGGGGTTGGAATGGATTTTGAGAGAAGCGGTCGAAAGTATCTGTCACAACTTGCCATGTGCCAACTCTGGTATATATGCCTGATATCATTTCATTCTTACAAGAATTCGGTGAGGAAGGCCCTATAATTATCCCCATTTGACAGATGAGGACACTAACTACAGTAAATGGTAGGACTCACAGTATGAACTTAGTTGTGTTTTTGGAAGTTAAAGGAGCCCTCTGTCCACTCCTGGAAAGAACTAAAGGGAAGCAGAGAAGGGAAGAAGCCAGGACGGAAGATGACAACCCATGAGAATAAAGCAGCAGTCCCAAGGTGACAAAGGACAGCCAGAATGAATCTGAGAACTCAGGAGTGGTGCCAGATTCATGCCAGATTTCAGAGTCCCTGCTCTCCCTGCAAAGTCCATGCTGCCCCCAGTGGGAAGAACCAGAATGTACATACAACATGATAGAACACTTCTCTGGTTTCAAAGATCCCAATTGCATCTGTGACACAGAACAGAATGCAAAAGTAAAGATGCAAAAGTAAAGAAATCAGCAGGGAAGGCTTCCAGAAGGAGGTGAGTTTTCAGTCAGTTTTAGAGAAGAGAAGTGTTAGCTTACCTACTGCAGTCAGAAGGCAGAGGGTTTCAGATGAAAGAACTCCTATGTCTCATGCCAGGACTCAGGCGGCAACAGACAGCCACTGTAGCAAATCAAAGGAATGTCCTTGACTGAGGAGGAAGGAGGTGGCTCAGTGTTTAGGAGAAAACAATAAAATAATCTGTGGGGAAGGGAATTGATTGCAGGACAAAATCACATGAAACCCACCCCATGATTATAGTAATCTTAAAATATTAATAAAGTATGGATTGAAATTCAATTTGAAACAAAATGAAAACCTCAGAGAGTGAACCCAGAAATTTTCTTTTTTCTTTCTTTCTTTCTTTCTTTTTTTTTTTTTTTTTTAAGATTTGGTTTATTTATTTGAGAGAGCACAAGTTGGGTAAGGAGCAGAGGAAGAAGCAGACTCGAGTGGGGTGAAGGGCAGAGAGAGAGGGAAAAGCAGACTTTCCGCTGAGCAGAGGGCCTGATGCCGGGCTCAATCCCAGGATTCTGGGATCAAGACCTGAGCCGAAGGCAGATGCTTAACTGAATGAGCCACCCAGGCGCCCCAGGAACCCAGAAATTTTCTAACAAACACTCCAAGTTGATCTGTCTTGATTTGCCGTCACAAAGGCTGTTCTCAGCCCCAGTTCTCCTTCCCTGTGAAAAAGTCCAAGCTTCTGGTGCCTCAGGTCTGGCGCTCCTTTGCCATATTATTCTTTCCTGGAGACATTCTAGGATCTCAGGGAGAAGAATGAATCTCAAGGAAATGGGTCGCTTGGTGCTGAGAGCTTCAGAAGCTTTGAGAAAGCAGTGTCAACATCACAGAAATGTGGTAGTTATGTGTGATTCTTACTTTGCTTAAGCTTTATCAAACAATATTATTAACTAACATTCTATCAAGCCTCCCCATCTGCTAGGTCCTAGGCTAAGCAAATTAATAATGCTTTATATCATTTAACCCTCACAACAATTACTTATACTAGAGGCTATTAATAGTCCCATTTTACCAATAAGGAAACTGTGGCTTAAGAGGTCTCACAGCTAAGAACTGGACTCTGCAGCCCATAGATCTAGCCATCCTGCTATGGTGCATTGATTTCTTCTTTGTTAATTGTGTTTCCCTATTATTTTTCTTGTTATGTTTATTTACTCATTGCCTCTATGTGATGATCCAGTCTAATTCATCTTTTGATACCCTTATCCTTAATACCCGACAAAGACTAGCACATAGTGAGTATTTCATATGTGTGAGCTAGACAGCTTTGTGACGTAACAGCCGCTCACTTTATATAGTTAAACACACTGATTCTCTGTAGATCTTCACAGCTTCTGGAGAACAAGTTGGTGATGTGTGTCCTCTCTGTTCATATAGTGTCATGGTCAAGTGAAAGGGTCTTGGAGCCAGATAGTTACAGGTTTGAATCCTGCCTCAGGCACTTATTAGTGGTATAACCTTAGGCAAATCTTAAAAGAAAGAAAAAAGTTATAATTTATAAAGGGTTATCTATAAAAGGAGCACTGCTCTTGGGTCATGAAGAAATAGCTGGAAAAGTTTGTGATTCAGATGCTTATGTACATGTAGAGGCACCTGGATGGCTCAGTTGGATGAGCATCCAACTCTTGATTTTGGCTCAGGTCATGATCTCAGGGTCACGGGATCGAGCCCTGTGTGGGGCTCTGTGCTCAGCAGAGAGTTTGCTTGTCCCTCTCCTTCTGCTCCACCCCCTGCTCTCTGTCTGTCCCTCAAATAAATAAACACATTTAAAAACTATGTATCTGGGGCACTTGGGTGGCTCAGTGGGTTAAAGCCTCTGCCTTCAGCTCAGGTCATGATTCCAGGGCCCTGGGATCAAGCCCTGAGTCGGGCTCCCTGCTTGGCAGGGAGCCTGCTTCCCTTCCTCTCTCTCTACCTGCATGTCTGCCTGCTTGTGATCTCTGTCAAATAAATAAATAAAATCTAAAAAAAATTAAAAAATAAAAACTATGTATCTGTGTATGTAAAAGCACATGAAAAGATGCTCAACATCACTACTCATCAGGGAAATGCAAATTAAAACCATGGTAAGTTATCACCTTATTCCTGTCAAAATGGCTATTATAAAAAAGATAAAAAATATCAAATATTGAGACATCCGGGTGGCTCAGTTGGTTAAGCATCTGCCTTCGGCTTAGGTCATGATCTAAAGGTCCTGGGATTGAGCCCCACATTGGGCTCCTAGCTCAGTGAGTGGTTAGCCTGCTAATCTCTCCCTCTGCCCCTCCCCTGGTTCATGCACTCTCTCTCTCTCCTGCAAATAAATAAATAAAATCTTTAAAAAAAAAAAAAGAAAGAAATAACAAATGCAGGCAAGGCTTTAGAGAAAAGAGAACCCTCATGCACTGCTGGTGGGAATGTAAATTAGGACAGTCACTGTGGGAAACAGTATGGGGCTTCCAAAAATAAAAAATAGAACTATAGTATAATTCAGCAATCACATTTCTAGTTATTTATCTGAAAAAAATTAAAATACTAATTTGAAAAGACATATACACTCCTATGTTCACTGCAGCATTATATACAAGAGCCAAGACTTGGAAGCAACCTAAATGTCCCCTGATAGATGAATGGATAAACAAGATGTGGTATATACACGCAGTAGAATATTACTCAGCCACAAAAAGAATGAACTCTTGCCTCTTGTGACAACACTTGTGGATCCAGAGGGTATTATGCTAAATGAAATTAGAGAAAGACAAATACTAAATGATTTCACTTATATGTGGAATCCAAAAATCATAACAAATGAACAAACAAACCAGAAACAGATTCATAGATACAGAGAACAGACTGATCGTTGCCCAAGGGGTGTAGGGAGTGGGAACAGACAAGACAGGTGAAGGAGATTAAGAAGTACAAACTTCCAGGGGTGCCTGGGTGGCTCAGTGGGTTAAGCGACTGACCATTGATCTCAGTTTAGTTCTCACAGTTGTGAGTTCAAGCCCCACGTTGAACTTAAAAAAAAGAAGTACAAACTTACAGTTACACAATAAATAAGACATGGGGATGTAATGTACAGCATAAGGTATATAGTCAATAATAGTGTAACAACTTTGTATGGTGACAGAAGGTAACTAGATTTATGTGGTGACCACTTTGCAATGTGTATAAATATCGAATCACTATGTTGTATACCTGAAACTAAAATGATATTGTATTTCAATTATTCTTTAATAAAAAATATGTACTTGATAAAAGTGGTAGGTGGGTGGGTTCTGAGAGGAGCCCAGTGTTTTCCTAGAGTAGTTAGCAGCCTGCTGACCGACTCAGTCTCCTCCTATTAAGAAAGATGGAGCAATAAGAACAGGGACTTGCTGGGGTTAAATGTTAACTTGTGTTTATTTCTCTACAACTGCCTGCTGTTTAATTTGGCCAACCCAGTGAAGATTCTTTGGTAAGCCTGTGTATAATTTCTAAACACCAGACCTACGACCTTTATACACACGCTAAACATTTATAGAACGGGAGAGTTCTCCTTTTTCTCCATCAGTGAATTGAATAAACAACAACATCCTCCCCTCTCCCCCCCAAAAAATATTCTTTGATCTACACTAAAGATATATTGGTAATAATTCATCCTGATCAGCAAAGGATTGTTAAGCAGATTCGTTGATAAGCCAATTAATTTCAGAGCGCACTGGAGCTTGTTTCTTCCCGATACTGATTTATATTCTCAAAGCCATAGAATGTTAGAGCTGAAAAGAGACCTTTTAAGATTATCTCTTCAAATCTTCTGATTTTAATGGATGAGAAAACGGAGCACTCCTGAGAGGAAAGTTTAGACAAATGTTAATAAAGAACCATATAGGAAATGCTTTGTCACAATTCCTACATCATTTTAAGCTTTCTGTGGTTATTGCTTTTTGTCTCCGTTTTAATCTGGTGGTCAAAATACATTATTTGGGCCTGGAATTGGAAATCTGTGGACACTAATCCTCAATTTTGTGCTGACGTCAGAGATATTTGAGAATCACTGCTGCCCCCTGCTGGAAATTTAAATCTCACAGGTTCTCATGGTTATGCGGAATTTTTTAACAGTCAAAAAAATTATAAAAGTAGTATTTCCTTAAGTTAGTAAGTTTAAATAGCATAAAGGGGTATGAAGAGAAGAGTTAAACTTGCCCCCCTTCCCAGTGATAACTGTCATTAACAATTTTATTAAACTTTCTTCCATAATATTTTAAAAGATTTTATTTATTTATTTAAGAGAGAGACAGTAAGAGAGAACATGAGACGGGAGAAGGTCAGAGGGAGAAGCAGACTCTCCTTGAAGCTGGGAGCCTGATGGGACTCGATCCTGGGACTCCGGAATCATGACCTGAGCCGAAGGCAGTTGCTTAACCAACTGAGCCACCCAGGTGCCCTCTTCCATAATTTTTTAATTACATGTTTGTATATATCTACACATATGTGCAGATATATGCATACATATATATATTTTAAAGATTTATTTGTTTACTTTAGAGAGAAAGAGAGAGCACGTGCGTGTGCGCAGAAATAGGGGAGAGAGGCAGAAGGAAAGGGAGAGAATCTTAAGCGGTTACCATGCTGGGGAGCTCTGAGTGTGGGGCTCCATCCCATGACCCTGAGATCACGACCTGAGCTGAAATCAGGAGTCCTATGATTAACAGACTATACCACCCAGGCACCCCAATATGTTTACAGACACATAAAAAATGCTATATGCAGTGTTTTGTAGCTTAGTTTTCTCTCTTTTTTCAAATTTATTTTGAATAGTAATATATTCAAAAGCTTCCTAATTTTTTCTTTTTTTTTAAGAAATATGTCTTGAACATTAAAAAAAAAAAAGTAATCTCTGTGTCCAGTGTGGGGCTTGAACTCAACCAGGAGATCAAAAGTCGCATGTTTGGGGCACCTGGGTGGCTCAGTGGGTTAAAACCTCTACCTTCAGCTCAGGTCATGATCCCAGGGTCCTGGGATGGAGTCCCTCATTCTGCTCTCTGCTCAGTGGGGAACCTGCTTCCTCCTCTCTCTCTGCCTGCTTCTCTCCCTACTTGTGATCTCTGTCAAATGAATAAATAAGATCTTAAAAAAAAAAAGTCGCATGTTCTTCCAGCTGAGCCAGCCAGGTGCTCCCAAAACCCCCCAGGGGCTCCTGTCTTGAACATCTTTTTTTTTTTTTTTTTTTTAAACAGACAGAGATCACAAGTAGGCAGAGAGGCAGGCAAAGAGAGTGGAGGAAGCAGGCTCCCTGCTGAGCAGACAGCCCGATATGGGGCTCGATTCTAGGACTCTGGGATCAGGACCTGAGCTGAAGGCAGAGGCTTTAACCCACTGAGCCACCCAGACGCCCCTTGAACATCTTTTTAAAGCAGTATATTGACAACCTCATTTTTTTTTTGATGGGAGAATAATGGTCCATTGATCAAGTGTATCATAAATTATTTGTTCAGTCCTCTTTTGATGGATTAAAATGTAAATCTCTCTAAGAGCAGGGGACTTATTATTTTGTTGTTACTGCTGTCTCAATAAAATTTACTTAAGAAGTGGACATTTTCCTAGTTTTAAGTAGTTCTCTGCTTAAAAATGTTGCCCTAAATACCCTTGTGCCCGTATTAGGGGGTACTGGATAAGGTCTAGGAGGAAGTACAGGTTCAAGGGCATGTGAATTTTAAGTGTTGATAGATACTGCCAAATGAGTACTTTTGATGAAGTTTAATAATTCTATAATTTCTATACCTGACTGGGAATCAAAGCCAGACACTCCCAGAGAATTAATGAAACATAGCTCTTTTCTGCACATCCCTTCTCTGATTTAATTCAGTAGTAGGGGGGAGGGTTCCAGAAATATTTAAAGACCCCGCCTCCGACTATGATTCCTGTGCACACTCAGAATGGCAATCGCTACCTAATGTACCCATGTCTTGCTACACTGCTGCAGAGGGGAATGTGCTTTTATATCCCAACCTTCATGTGGTAACTCATTTGTTATTCACCTG
This sequence comes from Mellivora capensis, assembly GCA_004024625.1. Taxonomy (NCBI): domain Eukaryota; kingdom Metazoa; phylum Chordata; class Mammalia; order Carnivora; family Mustelidae; genus Mellivora; species Mellivora capensis. The sequence goes on from PISX010003874.1 coordinate 19,448, forward strand.
ATGCTTATCTAGTGCCTACTGTGTGCAAGACCCTGTGCTCACTCAACCACAGACAAGATGGTGCAGGGGGTGTGGCACGGATTTCAACACTGCCCTGGGTGGTGGTGCTGGGGGCAAATGGGTGAGTTTGTTGTTGGCCAGGGGCTGGGGTTTGGGGAGGGAGCACCATGTGGGTGAAACTTGGGAATCCTGCAGTACTACAGTGGCAGGAATTTTTAAAAGGCCCAGCCCTGCCCTCGGTGACATGTATGTGTGTCTAACAAACATGGAATGGAACCCGCACAGCTTCTGGGTCTTCTTAGGCAAGAGCTCCTGGGGGTCACCACAAGCTGAGGCGTGGGGTGCGGCCCAGGCCTTTCCCTCTGGGCCCTTCTAAGCCAGATAAAATATCATGCAGATGCAACGTACATGGGAAATGCGCCATGGACAGCCAACAGATGGCAGTCATAAAAAGAGATGACAGATTCCACTGTCATTCATGACCCACCCAAATGTCACGTCCGCTGGCTTTTTCCCCGGCAGTTCCTGCCCGAGCAGGTGTTGTTTTCATGTACTCCACGGCAGTTAAAATATAACAACAGAAAAAAAAAATCCACAAAAAACAAAACTAACAACCAAAAAACAAAAAACCAAACTTACTCCTGCTCCTCGAGGCTTAAACTGGGTCAGAACTTCTCACCACCTTATTGCGTGACCCCAGAAAAAATGAAATTGGTCTCTACTTCAGGGCATACACGACATCAAATCCAGGTGGATGAAAGACAAATGTGAAGGCAAAAATCTACAGCTTTTTAGAATATATCAAAATAGGGGCGCCTGGGTGGCTCAGTGGGTTAAAGCCTCTGCCTTCGACTTGGGTCATGATCCCAGAGTCCTGGGATTGAGCCTCGCATCAGGCTCTCTGCTTCCTCCTCTCTTTCTGCCTGCTTCTCTGCCTACTTGTGATCTCTGTCTGTCGAATAAATAAATAATATCTTTAAAAAATATATATCAAAATATCTTCTTGACTTCTGAAAAGGAAAGGATTTAAGCCACTAACAGCCCTCAAGACAGAGGAAAACGATAGATGAAGAGAATGATTCAGTGACACTAAAGTTATACATTGTAGTTCATAAATAGATTATGTAAAGAGTTTGACAGATAAACCACAGAGTGAGAGAAGATAGTTGCAACAAATGTAACTATATGCTCATCAGCTTGTTGCAACACTAAACTACCGCAGTATTCAATGGTACTACTTTGGAAAACAGTTTGGCGTTGAACCTTAAACACAACTGGCCACGTATACACAGATGTACACTTAATATTTTTTCTTACAACTTTCTCTTATAGTTTTCTTAACAACATTTTATTTTTCTCTGGCTTATTCTATTTTAAGAATACAGAATGTAATATACATAAAATACAAAATATGTGCTGACCAAGAGCTTATTTAATATCGGTAAGGCTTCTGGTCAACAGTAGGCTATTAGTAGTTAAGTTTTGGGGGAGTCAAAAGTGTTAGGCAGGGGCGCCTGGGTGGCTCAGTGGGTTAAAGCCTCTGCCTTTGGTTCAGGTCATGATCCCAGGGTCCTGGGATCGAGCCCCACATCGGGCTTTCTGCTTGCCTCTCTGCCTACTTGTGATCTCTGTCTGTCAAATAAATAAATAAAATCTTAGGAAAAAAAAAGCGTCAGGCAGATTTTTGACTGCATGGGGGTCAGTGTCCTTAACTTTGCATTGTTGGGGGGTCTACTATAGTTCACAATTAAAAGGAAAAAAGACAGGAAACCACTGCCTAAGAACGTGTATCTCCTTCTACATTTTAAAGTTGACATCTAAAGGTTTCCATCTTATTTACCTTTTTTTCTTACTTGAACAATAATGCTTGTAGCAGACTTATTTGTAATTGCCCCCAAAAGGAAACAACCCAAACATCTATGGACAATGAATAAACAACTTGTGGATTTTCATATAATGGAACAATACTCAGCAATAAAAAGGAATCACATGGGTGAATCTCAGAAACACTGTAATGCAAATGAAGTTAGACACAAAGAGTACCTACTATATGATTCTGTTTATATGAAATTCAGAAACAGACAAACTAAGATGTTTGAAATTCAAACAGTGGTTGGTGGAGGGTGAGTGTCTAGAAAGGGGCATAAGGGAACATCCTGGGAGTAATGCAGCATGCATTTAACTAATGCAAAAGATGTACTTTCTGGCATATTACAGATCTTAACATTTAAAAATAAAACTGTGATATCACTGCCATAAATATACCCAAGGAAATACGAGTACCATACTGACTTGATATCCACCATCATCCATTTAAAAATGAAAAAATATGGACAGGCCCTTCTTGAACACTCATACATTTTAATAAACATTTTTTTTTTTCTTAAGTAAGCTCTATCCCCAATGTGGGGCTTGAACTCACCACCCTGAGATCAAGAGTCACATGCTCCACTGGCTGAGCCAGCCAGGCACCTAACAGTCATACATTGTAAATCATTCTTTTTCTCCTTGAAATCTATGTCTCCAACCAGATATTACTCTAAAGTAACATGGTTTTATATCTGAAAGTCCTCTATTCATCATCTATTACTCTGCAACAACATATGACCATATATTTTTTGTTGCATTTAGTCTTAAAAAATAAACTATTGCCACAAGGCTTTTTTTTCCTTCTTAATTTATTTGTCAGAGGCAGAGAGAGCACAAGGAGGGGGAGCGGCAGGCATTGGGAGAAGGAGGGTCCCTGCTGAGCAAGAGGCCCATTGTGGGACTCGATCCCAGGACCCTGGGATCATTACCTGAGCCAAAAGCAGGTGCTTAATCAACTGAGCCACCCAGTTGTCGTCCCTCACCGCAAGACTTTAAATATTAATTTTCTCTGAGTTTAAGCTAGCATTATAAGCAGCCTAAAATTATATCCATTGAAAATTCACCTCTCAGGGTGGCTTCGTGGCTCAGTTGGTTAAGTGTCTGACTTTTGATACCAGCTCAGGTCTTCATCTCAGGGTTGTGAGTTCAAGTTCTGCACTGGGCTCCCTGGTGGACATGGAGCCTACTTAAAAAAAAAAAAATCATCTTTCAATGTAATGAATGAGGGAGTAGTTAATGGGACCTTAATTAGTCTTTTTTTAAAAAAGACTTTATTTATTTGAGAGAGAGCAAGTGAGAGACTGCATGAGCAGGGGTGGGGGACAGTGGGCAAAGGAAGAAGGAAAAGCAGACTCCCTGGTTAGCAGGGAACCGGACTTGGGGTCAATCCCAGGACCGCAGGATCAAGACCTGAGCCAAAGGCCGACGGTTAACTGACTGAGCTACCCAGGTGCCCCAGGACCTTAATTAGTCTTAAACTATGCTGTATTTGTATCCAAACTCAGTTTCTAACATACATCATAACACACCACGGTGAGATGCAGATGGTATGCTTTATCTTTTGCAAGGTGGGAAAAAGCTGATTGGGAAAGGGAAACTAGGAGGATCTCTGACATTGGTGTAGTCTCAATCAATTTTAAGCAAGATAACACATGAAGGTTGATCCCCCTTGAAAAGTGTTCATGCTTAGGGATATGTGTAATTCCAGTTTGAAGACCACCAGTTTAGAATGTGTGGAGATGGAATTCTGATGCAGATATGTCTGACTCCCAGCCTAGATTCTCTCAACTGCCCCCATACAATCCTAATTTATTCCTTATCACTTCGACCTAAAAAAACTGTTTTAAAGAATATTTATATGCTGGGGGAGGGCCGGGGGCAGCTCTAGAAGTAATACATCAATCACCATTGCTCTAAATTAAAATACATTAATTTGCTTAGAGTGGCTCATGGAATGCAGGAAAACATTTATGTTTACCAGTTTATTAAAAGATATGATTAAGAATAAAGATGAACATCCAGCTTAAGAGATACACAGGGCAAGGTCTGGGAGGGTGCCCATCACAGGAGCTTCCATCTTGGTGGATTGAGGTATGTCACCCTCCAGTTACATGGATATGGTCGCCAACTTGGAAGCTCTCTGAACCCCATACTACAGGATTTTTATGGAGGCCACATCATAGGCATGAGAGATCATTAACTCCATTTTTAGCCCTTCTCCCTTCTCAAGAAAATAGCAAAAGGGGAGGAAAATTTCAAGCTTCTAATCATGGCTTGGTCTTTCTGGTGACCAGCTCCCATTAAGGACCCATCTTGGAGCCCACCCAGTGTTATCTTCTTAGAACAAGAAGATAACTGTGGGTTAAGCCTCTGCCTTCAGCTCAGGTCATGATCTCAGGGTCCTGGGATAGAGACCCGCACCGGGCTCTCTGCTCAGTGGGGAGCCTGCTTCTCCTTCTCTCTCTGCCTGCCTCTCTGCCTACTTGTGATCTCTCTCTCTCTGTCAAATAAATAAATAAAATAAAAATCGAAAAAAAAATTTGCATAGTTTTAGAAGCTCTGTGCCAGAAACCAGGGGCACACACACACATACACACACACATATATAAGTATATATATATATATATATATATATATATATATATATATATATATATTTTCCCCCCTACTATCTCACAGTGTACTCCTTTAAAGATTTCACATATAAGACTGGAAAAGTCCTTCTCTAGACACGAAGTGTTTAGGCTCTGCAGGTTTCTTCAGCCTTTTTTGAGTCAGGGATCATGATAAGGTTTCATAAAGGGTAACGTTTATTGAGGATCTTTCCCCCCTACTAACTGTAGAAAATTAGAAAACTGTAGAAAGGTCTAAGGAAGAACAAATTTGAAATCTCTTGTTCTATCGTGGTTAATACAAATAGATCTGGATTTAAAATCAGACTTAGACATAAATCCATTATAAGGTCTTGGGCAAATCACTTAACCTCCTGGAGCCTCAGTTTATTCATCTCTAAAACTGGCATAATAATGCCTTTTTTGTAGGATTTTGATGAAGATTAAATGAAATAACAGCATTTATTTACCCTAGCATGGTAAGTGATAAATAGTAAATGCTCAAAAAAATATTTTACAGATTATAACTTCCATAAATGTGTGGTCATGTTATGTTTCTACCCCTTTTCTCTTATTTTATCTTGAGCATGAACTAGTCTTTGAGTACATAATTATTTATTTTTATGGGAGGGGCATAATTTTAATCCCAGAATAAAATTCTTTAATATGAACACACCATGACTTATTTAATAATCTTATTATTGGCTCTTTCTAGTTCTCATTTACACTATAAATAAGGCTGTAAGTAATCAAAACCCATGCACTTAAATCTTGGTGCTCATTTACAATGATTTCCATAGAACTAATTTTTAAACAATGGAAGTTTTATAGCTCTTGTTCTTTTTTAGTTTAGTTTAGTTTTGTCTTCTTGAATTCTTCCCTGGAAAGGTTTTATAATTTACACTTTCACCAGCACTGGCTGAAAGTGCTTGTTTCACAGCATCCTCCTTGACACTGGGTATTACTATTTTTTTCTAGGCTTGCTAACTTAATTAACATATATCAGGCATTGTTTACAGGCCTTATCTCATTTCATCTTCACTACAACCCCATGAAGTGTCCATTTGGTAGTCCATACTCTTTACCAGGTGGGGGAAACAAGATCCCTAGAGGATAAGTTCTTACCCAAGCCAGTAAATTATTAGGCCAGGAAAAGCCTGTTGATCATTAACTTGCTGACTGTAGCTTTTCCCCTATACCACCCTGCCTCCTGCTGGTGTCCAGAGGGAAGGCAGAAAGCGCTGAAGTTCTCAAAACAGAATCCTTAAATCAGAGCTGGGATGTTTGTAGTGAGTAGAGAGTGATGTCAGGACAATCACATGATGGTGGGACTTTGAAAAATGAGGAGAAAATTCAGCAAGCTTTAGACTTAATATTAATGTGCTTTACGTAAGTTATAGCTTAATTTAAAAAAAGGAAAAATGAGAATTTTGATAGAAAAGAGGAGGAACGACTTTTCAGACAGTGGATAAGCTCATAGAAATAGCTTTTACACTTATTGAGCCCATACAACCAGCCAAGCCCTCCATGAAGGACAATGGAAATAATAACTCAATTTTTTATTGAGTTATTATGAGGCACCTCTGTTATTTGTGCTTGACAGATAAGAAAACGGAAGTAAAGAGAGACGGTTAAGCAATTTTTTAAAAAAATGTATGTATTTGAGAGAGAGAGAGAGAGAGCATGCACTTGAGCAGGAGGAGGAGCAGAGAGAGAGAGACAAGAAAACTTCACAGTGAGCTCAGAGCCCAAAGCAGGGCTCAGGGCTCAGTCCCAAGACTCTGATATGAAGACCTGAGCCTAAACCAAAAGTCAGACACTCAACTGACTGAGCCACCCAGGTGCCCTAACGGTTTAAGCAATTTGTTCAAGTTTACATGGCTAACAAGATGATGTGTGTTCTACTGTGTATCTTTTGACTCACTAATTCCATGTTAAGGAAATAATTATAAATTTGTGCAACTGTACTGTTAAAAGTATGTTTCTAATATTGAGATTGTCTAAAATTAGAAAATTTTGAAATAACCTGAACATCTTATATTAGGCGCTTAAATGAAGAAAACTTTGGTTCACCTGTACATGAGAATGGTATATAGCTGTTAAAGATACTGTGGAAAAAAAATTTAATGGCATGCAAAGACGTTCGTTATACGTTAAATGAAAAATGATTATATAAAATATATATAGTATAACACCGTTTTTAGTAGAAAATACACACACACACACATACAATGTACAAAAGACGCTAGAAGGCTATAAAACTGCACGCCAATGTATTCTTTCCTGTGGGATTATGGGTGACTTAAATGTTAATCTTTTTGCTTATTTTTTTCCCTAACGTGTTACTTCTGTAATTAAAAAATTATATATCTTATATATAATTACATATATAAAATAAATATATATAATTATATTTGTATATATATTATATAAATATATATAATTATATGTATATATAAAAATTATATATCTTATATATAATTTAAAAATTATATATATGTCTAGAGGTTTTTGGAGTGCCGGTCATACATTCCTCATAATGTATTTCTTGACCTCGATTGGGTTTACACTGGCCTTTGCTTTAAATTACTTGTTAAAAAATAAAGAAAATAATTTGTTTAAAAATGTAAATCTGCTTAATAAACTTTCTTCTATAAAATGTGTGTTAAATTTTACAACTTTGTGTTTAATAAGGTGCACGTATGTTTTTTTCAATATTTTATACGTAATCCCCAAATCTCAAAGTGTTCCATAGTTTCGGGGCGAAGTTGACACTTGACCGCAAACCCGCTTGGTTCACCGGCCTGGACGGCTTGGACTTCAAGTCCCAGCAAGCATTGCGGCCTGCACACCGGGAACTACGGGATCCGAGGCGGGGTTAGGGAATGCACGATCTTTTCCCTCCCAGAAGCCCGCGGGCGGCTAAGAATACCGTCCGTGACATGGCCGCGGGAGCCGGGACGGCAAGCCCTGCTTCCGGCCCGGGCGTCGTACGTGACCCGGAGGCGTCACAATCGAAGAAGCGGCCCGGCCGGGAAGGCGGGGAGGGCGCGCGGCGATCGGACGCGATGGCGGGAGGAGGCGGGAACAGCGACGGCAGCGGGCGGGCGGCAGGCCGGCGGGCGTCCCGCAGCAGCGGGCGGGCTCGGCGGGGGCGCCAGGAGCCAGGGCTGGGGGGCGCCACGGAGCGGGGCGTGGGGGAGGCACGGCTGGAGGAGGCGGTCAACCGCTGGGTGCTCAAGTTCTACTTCCACGAGGCGCTGCGGGCCTTTCGGGGTAGTCGGTACGGGGACTTCAGGCAGATCCGGGACATCATGCAGGGTGAGGGCCGGACCTGGGGAAGGAGGCTGGTTGGGGAAGGGGATCTCGGGCCTGGGGGTCGGCGCTGGGGGGAGTCGCCGAGCCAACGATGTTTTCTTTCCCAGCTTTGCTTGTCAGGCCCTTGGGAAAGGAGCATACCGTGTCCCGGCTGCTGCGGGTTATGCAGTGTCTGTCGCGCATCGAAGAAGGGGAAAATTTAGGTATGGCAATTTTTGTGTTCTTCTCTGGGTTTATTTATGGTTACGTTGTTGTTTTCCAACTTATGTCTGGGACTGAAGGATTCGAGGTTAAGGTGCACTACTACTATGTTTCGATCACAGTGGTCTTTTCCCTTCTAGGATGAGTCTGTTCTCTGGGTCTAGTTTTCTCCAGTTACGATTCTCTTGGCTGCTTTTCTGTTTTTTATTTCCTCCCACCTGTTTCTTGCTTGCCCCAACCTTGCTGCGATCTAGTGAGTTATGTTAAGGCCAGATTTGCCCCCATAGAATGGTTTTCAGAGTATAAGCACTTTTTTTCTTTCAATTGAACTTAAGAGCTGTTTAGCAAAACTGTCTTGTTTCTGGTCCCTTGTATCTGAGGAGGATATTTGTGTCCTGAAATTTGAGATGCAAATTCATGTGTTAAAAAATAAATGTCTACCTGCTTTTGAAGTTATTAAAAAATAGTCACTTCAAATTTATTGGTTTGAATTTGAACACTTAACATGTTTGTAAACTTGTAGCCAGTATGTTAGCAAATTAAATGCAAATCTTTCTATATTTACATGTGTCTTTTCTGATAAACATGTATTTTTGGACATGTTTCTGCTTATAAAATAGCTTAAAGTGAAAACTGTGCTCTTTGTCCTAGACTGTTCCTTTGATATGGAGGCTGAGCTCACACCACTGGAATCAGCTATCAATGTGCTGGAGATGATTAAAACGGAATTTACACTGACAGAGGCAGTGGTCGAATCCAGTAGAAAACTGGTCAAGGAGGCTGTAAGGCTCTATTTTTATTTCCTTTTTTTCTTTTGACAAAGAAGATGTCTTTGAGGATACAATGCTTATCTTTTCTGTGTGGGGATGGAGAAAGCAAGTGAGCACACTCAAACATAGACACACACAGATGTTACATCTCTTCGGCCAGGCTTGGAAACTGTTTAATGGCAGGTATGCTGCTTTTGTGATTTTGGTTGTGTTCCTTGTGGCCTTGGCAGGAAAGGCCACAATCCACAAGAATTGGGTTGGCATTGAAGACTGACATCTTGGAGGTTATTACACCATTCAGGAGCATTGTTAAAGGGCTAGAAGCAACTGGCCTAGGTTTTGGTCATCTTTGTTTATAATAAACCAAAGAGGATAGCTGGGGCCATGGGAAATGTGGGACTGACTCTGAAGAGGAACATTCCTTTTCAACAAACAGAATTAAAGATTCTAGGATAATCAGCCAGTAAGAAAAACAGTAATTGTAGAAGGGTGACACAGCCAGTGTTCTTGACAAGGAAGAAGCTACTGGAGTGTCTTGGAATTTGGGACTGTGTGTCATTGGCTCAGGCAGCTTTAAGTAGTAGAACTTATTTTTATTTAAAACATGACTGGCAATGGGAACCAGTCAGAAAAAGCTTTTTCTTCCTCAGTAACCAAGTCTGGGGGTGTGGAAGCAGATGTAGAGGTGGGGACTGAAGAACAACAGCTCAGCATTGCTCTGGTAGTAGAAAGTAAGGAAATTGGTAAGAAAAGAGCACCCCCTAAAAAGATGGGATCTGACATGGGGGTGGGAAGATAAAACTGCTTGGCAGTGAAGACTTTCTATTCCTTAGCAGTGTGCTGGGTACTTAGGTACCCTGCTAAAAAAAAAACCACTAGTGTGTGTGAGGTGCAGATATTTATTCAGTTAAGGACCTTGGGCAGGATACTTTCAGTCTTGGAAAGAATGCTCAGATAATCCAAATTCCAAAGAGGAATAAGTCCAAGAATAGATTTTTAGTATGGGTAGGTCAGGTTTGTGTTGGAGGGAAAATTCTAGAAAAGACATAATAGCAAAGGAGGAGAAATCCATGCCTACTTTCAGAAGAGCTAAGAATCTTTTGAATGGGAAGAAATGGTATCATGAGGCACTTGACTGGCTCAGTTGGTGGAGCATGCAGCTCTTGATCTTGGGGTTGTGAGTTCGAGCCCCACATTGGGTGTCGAGATTACATAAAAATAAAATCTTGAAAAAAACTGAGCAGGGAAGAAATGGTACCCATTTCAAAGTAATTCATGTAATTCCTGTTAAGTAGGTAGTGGATTCAGAAGTGCAATTCCTTCAGAACAGAAGAGCTATAGATTTGTCTCTAATACCCTCTTCTGGAAGAGTCTTCTGGGCTTTCATCTGTATATTTGTTGATTTATTATTATTTTTTATTTAAGTTTATAGGTCTCGTTTGGGAGGCTTCCTTATGAAAAATCTGTTAGCAAGGTCTAAATTCTTTCAAAATAGTCAACTGTACCCTTATGTTGACTCCCTTCTGCTTTTCCATTTTCCATCATGTACCAGATTTCTTGTTATACTTGCCATATTACTGTTATTGCTATGTACCAAATTACCCCCAAATCTAGCAGCTTAAAGCAGTAAATACTGTCTCTCACTTTCCAAGAGTTGGGTTCAGCTGAGTGTTCCTGGCTTGAGGTCTCTGATGAGATTGTAGTCAAGCTGTCATCTCAAGACTCAGCTGGGACTGAAGGATCTGTTCCCATGCTCACTCACATGGTTGTTAGCAGGACTCACTTTCCTTGCTGGCTGTTGTTTGGAGTCTTCATCTTCTTGCCTCTCCACAGGGCTCCTTACAACATGATAGCTTATTTCCTCTAGAGTATGTGATCCAGGAGAACAAGAGCCCAAGGTAAAAGCTGCAGTCTTTTATAACCTAATTTCAGAAGTGTCATTACTTCTGCCATATGCTGTTGGTCACACAGACCGGACCAACTGTGGATTAGTGTGTGGAATGGGACTATGCAGAGGGTGGAGACCATTGGGGGCCATCTTAGAGGCTGGCTACTACAATTACCTTGAACTCTTGGTTATTAAGTGATACCATATCACTTGCCTCAATTTATTTTGTTTTTTTAATTTTTCATTTAGAGTCATGGGATCTGTTTATGGTCATCTTCAGGAAAATACCATGGGATGCCCAGGCTGTTGAGGCTTTTTGATGCATTTTAAGCTTTGTAAAGTGCCTATACAGTTCATTTAAAATTCTATTAAGTTTTTGTTAAAGTGTGTCAAATAAGTTTAAGTTAGAACTTTTCATTATGTGGTGTAGGGATTTTTTTCTTTCTTTCTTTTTAAGATTTTATTTGTATATTTCAGAGGGAGTAAGAGAGAGCATGAGATGGGAGAGTGTTAGAGAAGCAGACTCCCTGCGCACAAGAGCCTGATGTGGGACTCAGTCCTGGGACTCTAGGATCATGACCTGAGCCAAAGGCAGTTGCTTAACCAACTGAGCTACCCAGGAGCCTTGGGTGTAGAGTTTTCTGTAGGTCTTCAGAACCCCTTCAGGAATCAAAACTATTTTCATAACAGTGCCAAATGAGTTGACTTTCAGTGCACTGACTTTGCAATAATGGTGCAAAAGCACTGATGGGTAAAATTCCTGGTGCTTTAACATGACCCAGGAAGTGGTAACTTTTCTTACTATTTATTGTAGTCTTCACTGCCACATAGTTGTAGTTGAAAAATAAATAAAAGTCAGTTTCCATTAAGAATGTCTTTGATAAAGCAGCAAATTGATTTTATTAAATCTAGGCCCTTGAGCAAACACCTTTTCAGTATTTTGTGACAAAGCAGGAAGTTTGCCTAAAGCATTTCTGCCACATAACATGATGGTTGTCCTCAGGAAGTCACTCGTGAGATTGCTTGAGTTGCATGCTACTCTAGGTGCTTTTCTAATGGAACACCTTCCTTTACTTGAAAGAACTGACAAATTTTGGTTATTGAGGGGTGGGCATGTGGCAGTCATTTTCTTGCAAAAGAGCAATGGGAACTTGTCATTTCAGAGAAAACAGTTGGTAGTATTTGTTGCCAGTGATAAAACTCAAGCTTTCCAGTAAAAATTCAAATTTTGGAAAACTTGTATTGATGTACCTGACAGCCTCCCAATCCTTAGGCTTTTCTGATAAGATTGATGGTGGTTAATTAACAGCTGTGATTTAAAAAATACTTTTAATGAATGTGTCAACATTTGAAAGATCTGTATAACTTAGTAAAAAAATATTTTCCAAATGGTCAGTGCATTATATTACAAAATCATTCATAGGTAAAAGATCCATTTAGAATGCAAGATAGATTAAAAGAGTTTAATATAACAGATGATGAAAAAGTTCACTTGCCCAAATTTGGTATAGAGTCAAAGAAGAATATCCACAATTTTCTGAAAGGTCTATTAAAATACTCCTGCCTTTTCCAACTTTATATCTGTGTGAGGCTGGACTTTTTTCTTTTATATACTTTAACCACAACAACACATCAGTATGAATGGAGAAGCAGATATGAGCATCCAGCTTTATACTATGAAGCTAGGTATTATGGAGATTTCCAAAAATGTAAAACAAGGCCAGCCTTCTCATTAAATGTTTGTTGTAGAAAGCATAGTAATTCTTCATAAAGTTATGTTTTTTACAGTAACCTGCAATGCGTTTGTTACTTTTAAATGAATTAATAAATATTATTATTTAAGTTTTTCTTAGTTTTATATTTCTAATATGGTGATAAAACGCACATAAGCAAAAGCTCTTCCGGGTCCTCATTAACATTTAAAGTAGAAAGGAATCCTGAGACAAACTTTTGAGAACTGATTCTGTAAGCTTTTAATGATATTGAGGCTAAATTGGTTTTCTCTTAGTAACTGACATTCCTTAGTTAGGTTCCCGTGGAGAACAGCAGAATGTAACATGTATGGCACATTATCGGAAAAGCATTTATTTGTTGCTTTTTGCTGTGGAACATTCTCCCCTGCATCTTTGGTAACAGCATCTTTTCTTTTGGGGCCTTACCCCATTTTAGAGGGGCTGGGTGCATAAAACAGTCTCTAAATACCTTAACTCTTGAAATAAAAGGCTTTGTCAGAGCTTTTTGAGCATTCCTCCTTCCCATAACAGCCTGTTTTTTGTTGTTGATGTTGTTGTTTGTTTGTTTGTTTTCTGAGTTTGCTTCTTTAGCCTTTTTTTCCCTTTTGTGAATTTTGGTTTTCTCTTTCTATGTGCTTTCTGCTATTTCCTCTCAACAGACCTATCCCACCTCTACTGAAAATCTATTCTTGGAATTTCCCTTTTGTTTAAGTTAGCCAGAGACCATTGGTATTGCTTATACCCTAAGAACCTTAACAGCTACATGAGAGAAGAAATTAAACTTCTTTCTGAAAACTCTCAAGTGAAAAAAAAAAAAACCAGTTTACCCCTAAAAATAAAACAAAACAAAACAACAACTTTAAGAGTAAGCATACTCTCTTCTTTCCTTCTTAATCCAAGTATAAATCCTAGACAGAATGTGTGGAGCAGCTGTCTGAGGATTCATAAATGTAAATGGTAGTAAACAGATGGGGAAGAAAACCAGAATTTGAAGATCCACCAAACTGGTGATGATTAGTATACCATTTTTTCCTTCTCTGGTACCATCCAGCCTGGACTTGAAGTCTCCTGAGAAACCTAGAAATGCATACTAGGTGGGAACAGAAAGAACTCCAAGAAAGGCTTCCTCTGGCCTGGGGAGGTGCAAAGGGATCTCCTAAAAGTCAGGGAGGGTGGGAGAAATCCCAGGGTTTCTTTTCTCCCTTCTCTCTTGCCCTGGCACCCAGACAGTACTGACCTGGTAGAGCAGTGGCCCAGTGACAGCAGTGTCAACGGGGTGGCACTAGAACTAAAGGAAGAGAACCCATTCTCTTTAGCAGTAGAGCTGTGACCCCCCAAAACATAGAGCAAATTCCACTGTTTTGTTTTGTTTTGTCTTTTTACTGTCTATCCTGCTGCTTAACCCTGGATGCTGTTGCAGTTTAGTAGGGAAACTAAACCCCAGGAATACAAGGCTATTCTGAAATTTGCATATCCATCAATGTCCTTCACTCTATTAATCTAAAAAAGAACGAAATATATCAGTTGATGCAGAAAAGGCATTTAAAATTCAACATTAGTTCATGATAAAAATACTCAGGAAACTATGAATAGAAGAGAACGTTCTCAACCTGATAAAAAATATCTACAGAAAACATACGGCTAACATCATACTTGACAATGGAGGATATAATGCTTTGTCCTTAAGATACAAAGGCAAGGATGCCCATTCTTACCACTTCCATTTCATGTCATATGGGAAGACCTGGCCAGTGCAGTAAGTCAAGAAAAAGAAAAGGCAAGAGACTAGAGAGGAAGGGAAGAAATGTCCCTATTTGCAGATGACATGACGGTCCCTATGGAAAATCTCATGAAATATACTAAAAAAATCTATATATAAGTTGAACAAAATTGAAGGATACAAAAACAACACATGAAGTTATTCATATTTCCAGTATATATTAGCAGGGAATGGCTTAAAATGAAATTACCAAAACAGTGCCACTTGCAATAGCTCCAAAAGAGAAGAAAAAGAATTACTTAGGTATAAAACTAGCAAAACATGTACAGTTTCTGTATGTGAAAAAACAAAATGCTGATGAAAGAAATCAAGACCTTGGGGTGCCTGGGTGGCTCAGTGGTTAAAGCTTCTGCCTTTGGCTCAGGTCATGATCCCACCATCCTGGGATTGAGCCCTGCATCGAGCTCTCTGCTCAGCAGGGAGCCTGCTTCCCCCTCTCTCTCTGCCTGCCTCTCTGCTTGTGATCTCTGTCAAATAAATAAAATCTTTAAAAAAGAAATCAAGACCTAATAAATGGAAAGGCACACCATGTTCATGGACTGGAAGATAATAAAGTTAAGAGGTCAGTTCTCTCTGGCTGATCTGTAGATTTAATATAATCCCAATCACCATCTCAACAGGATTTCTATAGACACAGACTGATTCTAAAATACAAATGGTAAAGCAAAGGAACTAAAATAACCCAAACAATTCTGTAAAAGGACAAAGTTGAAGGATTCACTATCCAATTTTAAGAATCATCCTAAAGATACCCATAACCATAAATAAAGATTAATGGAACAGAACACAAAGTCCAGAAATAGGCCTTCACAGATATGACATTGGTTTTTGACAAAAATGTGAAAGCAATGCAATGGAAAAGGTATTCAATAGAAAAAGGGTAGTCTTCAACAAATGGTATTGAAGTGGTTGGGTGTCCATATGCAAAAACTGAATCTTGACTTCACAAAAATTAATTCAGAATGGATCATAATCTAAATATGAAATGTAAAGCTGTAAAGATGATTGAATAAGATGAAAGAAAAACCTTATGTCCTGGACTTAGGCAAAAAGTTCTTAGTTATGACAATAAAAGCATGATCTGTTAAGAGGAAATTTTGATAAGAGGAAATAATGGTAAATTGGACTTAATCAAAATTTAAAACTTTTTTTCAGAAAGACTGTTAAGTGAATAAAGACAAGCTATAAACTAGGAGAAAATATATGCAAATCACGTATCTGACAAAGGACTTGTGTCCAAAATATATAAAGAACTCTCAAAACTATTTTAAAAAATGGGCAAAAGCCTCACCAAAGAGAATATACAAATGGCATATAAACACCTAACAAGATGTTCAACATGATTTAGTCTATAGAGAAATAACAATTAAAATCACAGTGACTACTAGGACATACCTATTAGAATGGCTAAACTTTTTTTTTTTTTTAAGATTTTATTTTTATTTATTTGACAGAGAGAGATCACAAGCAGGCACAGAAGCAGGCAGAGAGAGAGAGGAGGAAGCAGGCTGAGCAGAGAACCCGATGCGGGGCTCGATCCTAGGACCCTGAGATCATGACCTGAGCTGAAGGCAGAGGCTTTAACCCACTGAGCCACCCAGGCGCCCCTAGAATGGCTAAACTTTAAAAAATACTGACACTGGGGCACCTGGGTGGCTCAGTCACCTGAGCCTTCAGCTCAGGTCATGATCCCAGGGTCCTGGGATTGAATCCTGCATCGGACTCCCTTCTCACTGGGGAGCCTTCTCTCTCTCCCTCTGCTCTTCCATATGACCCAGCAATTCCACTTGTCGGTATTTACCTTAGAGAAATATTAAGTTCACCTCAAAACCTATACATGAACGATTTAACATCTATTCCTACTCGTCAAAAATTGCAGACAACCCAAATACGCTTCAGTGGTCAATGTCAATAG
The DNA here is from genome assembly GCA_004024625.1 of Mellivora capensis. Classification (NCBI taxonomy): domain Eukaryota; kingdom Metazoa; phylum Chordata; class Mammalia; order Carnivora; family Mustelidae; genus Mellivora; species Mellivora capensis. The sequence goes on from PISX010003874.1 coordinate 35,534, forward strand.
ATAAAAGTAGCACAGTAGCCCTCCCACCCCATCCATAGTTTCGCTCCATGGTTTCAGTTACCCACAGTCAACCGTGGTTGGAAATCAGACAATTCTCCTTCTGACATGTGGTCAGAAGGCAGAAGGTCAGTAGTAGCCTAGGGCTAAGTCTTAATATCTATGTTATTCACCTCACGTCACCTCATCACATAGGCATCCCACCATCTCACATCACAAGAAGGGTTAGTACAGTAAGATATTTTGAGAGACAGACCACATTCATATAACTTTTATTACAGTATATTGTTACATTTGTTCTAGTTTATTGTTAGTCTCTTACTGTGCCTAATTGATAAATTAAATGATATCATAGGTAGGTATGTATAGGAAAGAGGAGTGGGAGGCATTCTATACATTCAAATAATGGAATGCTGCTCAGCCATAAGAAAGAAAGAACTACAGATAACGTATCACATAGATGGATCTTAGTGGCACTTACACAGAAGGAAAGAAGTGTCTCAGGGTTATATCCTCTAAAAAATAAGCACTACATGCATAGGATTTATACAACCATTTGTCCATTTATATGACGTTCTTGAAGAGATAAAACTGAAAAGATCAGTAGTTGCCGAGGGTTGGGGATGGGGAAGGGGTGACTACAGAAGGGTAGCACAAAGGCAGGTTTTTGTATCCTCACTGTGGTGATTACAGGAGTCAATACATATATTAAAACTCAGGATACTACCCCCCCCCAGCCAATAGTCCATTTTACTGTATGCATGTTAAATAAAATTTAAACATATAATAGGATCTAAATTATTTTATATGAAGTAAAACCTTTGAATACTTCAATAAAGTAAGTATAGTCTTAGTACAGTTATTCTGCTGAAAATGATATAAAAGTAAATGTGGTCATCTGACTATAAAATATAAAGACCACTCTGTACCTTCCCCGGGCAGCAAGAATTTATGGTCGTGCCTGCTATTCAAGAGCATTTGACACCAGTTTCCTTTGCATGCTGAGGACAGAATCAACAGAGATTAATACCAGAGATTAATTCCTTTTGCTAGTCCTACATCTCTTGGTCCATATCTCTTTTAATTTTTCCCTGAAATGAAGATTGAAAATATCTATGGACCAGTTTTCCTTCCCTGTTGTGTGTGTGTGATGTTTCTTTTACCTCTCTTGGAGACAGGATTTACCCTGTTAGGTAACTCCAAGCGCTCCCAAGTTTTCCCTGGCTTTTCTAATTTTTTGAAAAAATGACACATTTTTAAAACATCACTTAAAATTTTTGATCACTGTCATTTTTCCTCTACATATATTTTATTGGGGTTTTTACTAAAGGACCCTTTATCTCTGTGGCTCATGAGACTTTTGCATCCTACCTGGAATTTTCCCCTCCTTGTGTGCTACCTATGGATGTGCTGGGTTTGTTCATTTCAGTAATTCCCTGCACACTTGAACTGGAGTTGCCAGCTGGGGTTTAGGATAGTGAGAGGCTGTGTTGGCTGTCCTACAGAAATGGCCTCAGGCCTTTCCTGAATGGAACTAGCAGAACTCTGTGGTCAGCAAATGGCTTTTTCCCCCTCTCACAGTATATCCTCCCCTCTCTGTCCCCATCATTATATCAAAGCTTTTGCATCCAAAAAGAACAGATCCAATTGTTCTGGGGACCTGGAATGACTCCTGCCCATTTTGCCTTTCCTTAGGAAGCCCTATTCAAATTGGGTAAATGGTCTGTAATCCAGAGGATCAGATTTTGCTCTATCAGCTATTTTTTTAAAAATCCAGTATAAGGTTGAAAATCTACTACCCTATACAGTTAAAGAGGAGTGCTTACAGTTCGTAATGCCTGAGCAGTGACTTAGTTTTTAAGTATAGGAATTTGACAGAATGCAAAGAAGTTCTTTGATATATAAGACTCATTTGTACTTATTAGTAGTTTATTTTAATATCTGATATTCTGTTTACATGTGTCATTATTACAACAGTTAAAAAAAAAGTTTTTTCCCCTTTTGTAGGCTGTCATTATTTGTATCAAAAACAAAGAATTTGAAAAGGCTTCAAAAATTTTGAAAAAACATATGTCCAAGGACCCCACAACTCAGGTAAATTTGATATATTTTTGCTCCCATGACTTAAATCCATCTCATTGTTTTTTGTGGGGAAACAGGGAAAGAGTTCTTTGTTAGCAATGTTATCTAAACATCTGGCACCTTTAGCATCTTGTCTTTTATATCTGGGATAACTTACTGTGAGATTGGCTTTTCAAAATTTATTTTTCATTATATAAATTTACCCAAATTATTTTCTTGCCCATTTCTGTCAGGTTTGTGACAGAACTTTATTTAAGTGATCAGCACCAGGTATGAAGCTATCAAGTTCTGTAACACTTCTAACTTTATTTACGTAAATGCTGATCCTGCAGACTTGAGACTGCCTTGGTGAGGACTTAATTCCTCTATTTTCTGGTGTCAAAAGCTCTGTTGGTGCCCTGCTTTTTTTTTTTTAATTTATAAATCTAAATTTGAGTCCTTGAAAAGGTAATACCTATATATAGTAAAATTAAAAGGTACAACAAAAGAGTTTAGCTCATCTCTTAAGTCAGCCACCTCATTCCTCTCTTCATAGGCAACCAGTTTTTTTTTCTTTTATCCTTTCAGAGATATTCTATGCATATGCAAGCCAGCAAATGTGCATGTGTGTATACAGAAATAAATACATTCTTCCTGGTCTTTCTATATGCACCTGTGAGCATATTCTACACCCTAATTTGAACATTTCGTAAATTGCTTTTTTCACTTAACATACCTTGAAGATTGTTCTGTATTACCACTTAAGAAGCTGCTTCATCCTTTTTTTCCTTAAGTTTAAAAATCTTTATATGAATGTATAAAGGTACTTCAGATTCTAAGTTCTTCATCTTTTTTTTTTATAGCTACATAGTAACTTCTGTGGCTGATCCATAATTTATTGACCTGTTGGTTGTACTATATATGTATATGTATATGTACTAGTGATTGCCATTGACAGCATTGTGAAAGTTCTAATAGTGTTGTCTCAACTCACCATCATTGAATTTTTACTGGAGTTCTTTTTTATGTCACAAATATTGGCCCTTTGTGTAGAAGCTGAGAAACGATCTCCTGAACATTATCCGTGAGAAGAATTTGGCCCACCCTGTTATCCAGAACTTTTCCTATGAGACCTTCCAGCAGAAGATGCTGCGCTTCCTGGAGAGTCACCTGGATGATGCAGAGCCCTACCTCCTCACGGTGGGCCTTGGCCGCCTTTTCCCATAACCATGATGTGGCCTTGAGGATGGGCAGGCAATTAGAAAAGGACAGCTCTTTTTATAAGTGAAAAGAGTAAATGTGTGTAAAAGACTGAATTATATGCACTTTCTTAATTAAATGCCTAAAATACACAGAAGCAGAGATCCTGACAGAGGCAAAATGGAACATACCTGGTTTCCCTCACCTCCCATTAATACCTCCTACATGTGATTAATCTGTGTGGCTAAAGTAGGGACACACTTAAAATTACTGGTGGTTTGCAAAGGTGATGAAATTTGAGTTGAGTTTGGGAGGAAGAGTAGTTTGGTAGACATGGTGTGATGGGGTTGTTAACAGGAAGAGGGAATAAGTGGAGAAAAAAAGGTGTGACCAGAAGGATGATAAGGCAAAAGAAATCAAATGAAGACATTGTTTAATTGGATCAAAGTGATAAGCAGAAAGAATGGTAGCAGTGAGGCTCAGGACAGCCTGCAGAAGAATTAGAACCCAGGCTGTCCTAGAGGGTGGGCTGTGATATTGGGAAACTGAGTGAGAAGGTTTGTTGTTGCCTCCTTTTTTTTTTTTTTTTTTTTTTTTAATCACCAACATTCAGAGAGTTGAAAATATCTTAGCTTGGGGTGGCTGGCTGGCTGGCTGAATTGATAGAGTGTGCGACTCTGGATCTTGGGGTTGTGCGTTCGAGCCCCACACTGGGTGTAGAGATTACTTAAAAATAAGATCTTAGGCAGACAGAGAAAGAAAGAAAAAAAGACAGAAAAAAGAAAGTATCTTAGTACATTGATAGTAGATCTGCCAGGCCCATATTGGGATACTGTCACTGATAGGAACAGTTATTTGGCAGTTGTCAGACCATCTGCAAAGCAGATAGTTTGGGATGTTCAGGGTCCAAGTATCAGGATACTTGAGCCTGGCCGACCGTCCTCTCTTTTGTATTCCAGATAACTGGAAAATAACCTGCCACTGTTTCTGTGAGGGGAGAGACCTCTCCTCTCAGTTTTAAAGACATCACTTGTTACAGGCATACATATCTGAAACAATGATACTGGACTGATGAGAAACATAAAATTTTAGTCAAAGGCAGACACAGATGAGCAGTTAGAGTCAGAGCAAGATTGGCCCACTCAGGGCTTTATGTAGTATTGGGATTTTCAGAGTTACTAGGCAAAACATATTTGTGGATATAGAGTTACAAAAAATTTTAGACAAACACACTAAAAGACACTAATATAAACACCACTTATCTTAAGTTTGAAAGAAAGTCTGACTTTTGTGCATGACCCCAAAGATATATTTGGCATTGAGAAACTAGATTAGTGATGAGACTGGAAGAAAAAAAAAAAAAGTACAAAATAAAATTACGTACTTATTTGTTGTCCAAAAGGTTAAAGAATTCTTACAGTGTCGAGATGGTTAGCACCACTCAGATTGAATTCTTTAGTATAGAAAACTCTGAGCCATTTTTTGAGGAAGGAAAAGGCAAGACATTTGAAATAGTTCTTGTGAGTTCTCTCCCTTTCTATGTCCTCCTCTAGTTTATGCCTAGATTGGATTTGTAAGTGAACGTGTCTGCGTGTTGAGTATGGATGTTCGTGATGAAAGACGAGAATTAATGAAATTCTGTGGCTTCCTCTTCCTGATGACATCCTTCTTTTCCCAGATGGCCAAGAAGGCTTTGAAATCTGAGACTGCTGCCTCCAGTACAGTGAGGGAAGATAAACAGCCAGCACCAGAGCCTGTGCAAAAACCAGTCAGAGAACCTGCAAGGTGAGAGGGATGGCTTTTTGTGATCTTGAGTGAAACACAAGGGTAGTCTGTTGGCAGCAGTCTCCTTAGAGCAGAATCACTTAGTTCCTCCTGGTACTAGGTTACTTATACAAGGCACTGTGGGAGTTAAAGAGCACATCCCAGGAAAATGAGAATATTGAAGACTGGATGTCATATCCCTAACAAAAGTTTCCGACTGGCTATTCCTTAAAGGGTCTTTCCTTCTCTGTTCTCCTATCCTTGCCTTGCCCACATCTACACACTACTTCCTTGTGGATACCTGATCTCTTAAGGCAGTGTTCAGACTTGTGAATCAGATTCCCAAAACGAGTTTTTAAAGCAGGGATCACAAGTTTAGATGCCTTTGGGGGCCAGTAGGAAATGCATAGGAATGGGTGTAAGATAATACAGTTCAGAACATGGAGTGTGAACCAAAGAGGGCATGCTTTTAAGCTACATGTGATAGTTGCTATGTGGGAATGTCCAAGGATGCCCAAACTGTAGTTCAGATTTTTGTGTGAGACATCTAGGGGTTTTTGTTTTTGTTTTTTTAGCTTTCCCAGTTTCTGAATTGGCAGATTTCTGAGTTGGCAATTAATCCAACTTAAAAAAACAAAACTTGCATGGGTGAGGCAATAAGACGTATCTGCCAGCTGGGTTTGGCTTGTAGGTTGCCAGTTTGCCCTCTCCTAACAGTTTTTATTTAAAGTATACTAGTTATTCCAAATGATAGATGAACTGACTTTTATTATGAAAAGGCAGTTTCTCATTGTTCTAAGACTGCATGGCACACTAACTCAGAGAATTCTCAAAAGTCCCATTTAGAAGTGTACTGTAGGAGAAAGGGGGCAGAATGGAGACCAGTCTTTTCCTTCTCCCACGGGAGGGTTGGACAGGACTGCAAGGTGAGATTGCTAGATTGGTTGCCCAGGCAGACTGGTAACTGTTTGGCACTATACAGAGTTCTTACGTAGTAGAAAGCAGGACTTTAGTTCATGCAGACAAAAGGGGTTAGTGCACCAGCTAAAAAGGTCTCTTGGAAGGGGAGTGTCATTGGCTCTAGTCTTTTAAGGTTCTCTTACTTGGAGTTTAAACTCCGGAGTTCAATTTATATATTTAAAGCCTCTACTTATGCTTATAAATGGAAGCTTTATAAAGCTGTTATGAGCAATTTCTTATCCTTTTTTTTAATTTTTAAAAATATTTTATTTATGTATTTGAGAGCGAGAGCGCGCACAAGCAGGGGGAAGGGCAGAGGGAGAGGGACATGCAGACTCCCCATTGAGCAGGTAGTCTGATGCGGGGCTTGAGCCCAGTACCCTGAGATCATGACCCAAGGTGAAGTAAGACACTCAACTGACTGAGTCACCCAGGTGCCCCTCTTTTATTTTTTTTAAATGAAGAGTCCTCCACTCAAAGAGTCCTCTGTCTCATTTGAGGCTTCACACTTTGGAAAAGTTGCGGCTATCTGGATGAGCATCAATAATGGTGAGATTGATCCTTGTAATTTGCTTTATATATAGGCAGTTACGGACTACTCCAACCACCATTGGAATTATGACCTTGAAAGCAGCTTTCAAGACTCTGTCCAGTGCACAAGATTCTGAAGCAGCCTTCTCAAAACTGGACCAGAAAGATCTGGTACTTCCTAATCAGGTGTCCCTGTCATCACCAGCCCTCAAAAACAAGAGACCAAGAAAAGATGAAAATGAAAGTCCAGCCCCTGCTGAGCGTGAGGGTGGTTCCGAACTGCAGCCCAAGAATAAGCGCATGACAATAAGCAGATTGGTTTTGGAGGAGGACAGCCAGAGTACTGAACCAAGCACAGGTCTGGACTCCTCCCAAGAGGTCGTCCCAGCATCACCATCCAAGCCCACCGTTCTCAACCAACCCCTTCCTGGGGAGAAGAATCCCAAGTATGAAGACCTTCTTTGTAGCAGTTTTGGGGATGGTTGGTGGTCCTGGTTGGGCCTGGTATTGCTTCCATGAATGAAATAACTTTCAGCTAAGTTATTCACCACCAAGGCTTGCTCAAACTGCTAGAATGTGACTTGGGAGTGGGGAGCGACAACATAGCCATCTCTGGCAGTTCTGAAGCCCCACCCATGGGCTTCCAGGCATTGCTGTAGATGTGAGTGAGGATGGAAGGGTTTCAGAGCCTCCTACTCATCGCTGCTTTCATTTTTAGCAAACTTCTCAGTGCCTTGACAACTAAATACCACTCTTTGTTAAACGAAATTTGTTTGAATTGGGCTACTTTAGACTTTGAGCCTTAAAAAAGATTTATGAATATTTATAGTTTTGTACCTTCTAAGAGCAATTAAGACTTGGCAAATTGAGTAAACATCTACTAATCTCTCACATTCTGCTAGGTTCTATGGGGCAGTGGTTAGAATACTTTTATTTTGCTCCCCCATCATGACCCCAAACCTGGCTTTCAAGTTTTGCTACCCTTTGTGTCCTTTTGTGGATCCTTCCTCCAAGCAAACTGGTTTGCTTGTTCTCTCTGGAACACATTCTGTTTTTGCTACTCTCCTCTTCTTGCTTCCTCTCATTCCCCACAGTTGGACTGTCATTTCTCCATCATTGCTTGTGACAATCCCATCCATCCTTCAAAGAGAAGAGATGCTGATATTGACTAGAGTACTTTCCATGAGCCCGGCACTTTTCACATATTATTTTACTGAATCTCTAGAACCCTCATTCTGTGAGTGATATATTAGCCCATTTTAGAAGGTTTAGAAAAGTTATTAACTTGCCTGAAGTCACAAACCTGAAAAGTGGCAAAGTTGGGCTTTGGGATTTTTTTTTAAAGTAGGCTCCACACCCAATATGGAGCCCAATGAGGGGCCTGAACTCAGATCTTGACTCAAAAGTCCATGGCCTATACATCACATACACGAAGCTGCCTCTTAAAATTCTGCCTCCTCCATAACTCTCCCCTGGTCACCCTGCTGTAAGTGATCACCTAGCTGGTCTCCCAAGGCCGTTGCCATCTCTACCATTGCTTTGTTGTAGTTGTGTGGGGACCTGTGCTCTGACATGCATCTGCTAGGTGCCCAGAGAGGCTGTGGCATCTAAATGATTAGTACTCAGGCACAAATCTGCACTGTGTGCACCACTACCTGCATCTGGAAGTGAGTGAGTCGTTGGCCAGGCAAGCAACTGGAGCCCAACACATTTTATTCTCATGTGATAAATGATCTTCTTTATTCCTTGCAGCAGTCCTATAAAGTATAGATATTGTTCCCATGAACAGATGAGGAAACTAGAGCGAGTACATGCTTACAGTGCTTTTATAAAAGAGAGGATTCGTGAAGTTTTAGACCTCTCTCATGTGTCAAGGGCATGAAGTATGATGGGTACTCTAAAGCAGAGGTTGGCAAATTATAGCCCCTGGGCTAAATCTACCTGGTACCTGTTTTTGTAAATAAAGTTTTATTTGAACTTAGCCACAAACATCACGTAATGTATTGTCTGTGGCTGCTTTTGATGCTACATTGAGTTGAGTAATTGGAACAGAGCCATTAAGACCTACAAATCTGAAGATATCTGGCCAGGAACAGCCTGGCTTTAAAGGAATTGTATGAGCTACCGGGGAGGTCCAGGAAGAAGAGTTGAGCCTGCTCAGCAAAGTTGTGGGTACAGCAAGCCTTGCAGAGGAGCAAATGTTGAGCTGATCTTGAAGGAAGAGTAAGGAGGTCATCAGTCATATGGTGGGGTGGGTGTTCTAAGCAGCAGAAACCCCTTGTATAAAGTCATGAGAAAGCCTAGTATGCGCCAAGAAAATGTCGTGTACTCTATGGCAGAAGACTATAGTACACAGAGAGGATGAAGGGAGATGGGCCAGGTCTTAAGTTCCTATTGTATTCTATCAGGCGGAGGTTCTGAAGCTGGGATTCGTATCATTACTCCGTGGAACATTTAATAAAATACATAATCCCAGGCTCTTTAATACTGAATTAGAAGGGGCAGGGGATGGATCTGTAATCTGCTTTTCTAACTGTGCCCCCAGATCATTCTAATACAGCTAGTCTGAGGGCCTGATGAGCTACCATTGATGGCTTTTGAACAGGCACTAAGGTAAAGGAGACAAGATGGGTGGCTGGAGACTTCTACAGGATGATTAGTTAGGATCACTGGTGGAATTGAAGGCAGGATTAAGGTAAATCACCTGGAAGCCATGGTCACAACTACTAGATTTTTATATGTCCTATGGCAATTGACAAGGACAAGTGCTGATTAGATATTTATTAACCAAATGATAATTCTTGGTTCTTGCAGTTTAAAGGGTCATACCCAAAACCTCTATAAAAGGCCAGCAAAGGATTAACATTTTAGGCTTTCTGGACCACTTGTATCTGTTATTTTTTTTTTTAAAACAACCCTTTGAAAAGGTGAAAACCATTCTTCGCTCAAGGGTTGTACAAAAACCAGCCACAGGCTGTAGTTTGCCGACCCCTTGAGATCAGACTCCTCTAGCCCATCCATTCACTGCTCATCAAGTTCTAACTTTACCAATAGGAGCATAAGGACCAGAAAGTGACCTGACTTGCCCAGGACTGCGGAGTCACAGAGGAAGACCCAGATCTGAGTCTCTTGTACAACAGAAGTTGGGCAATACCAAACATTTGTACACAAAGTAAAGGCTGAGTTCAAAGGAAGAGCAGGAGTTTACCAAAATGATCTGTGCAGATTGTCTGCAGGAGGAATGAGTAGATATGCAGGTAGAAATGCCAGAACCAGAGGTTAAAATCAGTTTTATCGCAGCATGGGGATAAGCAGGTAGAAAACTGAAACTGTAATCCTGACTTTTTTATAAATAATAATTAACACAGTTAATATCCTAAAAAGGAAAAACCTCATGTAATTTTGTCACTTGTCTCAAGCAAATTATTCTCAGAAATAAAATTTGGGGGGATATGAGCCAATTTAAACATAATGGAAAGTAGATGGTTCACCATTTGTCTCATTCATGGAACTCGAGAATTTTTTTTCCAAGTCTATACTTCTTAAATGAACTGCTTTCATTACTCATTTGCAAAATACCTAGCCAGCCTTAAAAATAAATTTCTGTTCATGGAATGGAGACTGAGGTTTGTCTCTACTCTTGATCAAACCTTCCAGGTCATTTGATCTATATTAATTCTTCAAAATTTAACTCAGATACTTCCCATGTTGCTTTGTAATAGATGTTATAGTTCTAAGGCCAGATTTGTGCTGTGTTCTGTTTCCAGGACAGTTGTACTATTAATCAGGTAAACACAGTTACAGTTGATTAGATAAGACACTACAGCTTTCATTTATTCAATAATTTGGGTTAGGGATTATTTTTTAGTTTGGGGACTTTTTTGGTTATACTCAAGTACTTAACATTTCATGTGCACAGGAACGATTCTTACTTGCTTACTACTCTGTCAGTGGTATAATTTATTTGCAGCTCTTTGATAATCCCATTATCAATTTAGCACGTTTTTCCAGCTGCTATTAGGGTATGTGTTACTGTGCTAGGTGTTTGGGGTAGACAATGAAGATACAGCCCTTGCCTGCAACGTGCTTATGATTACGGTGTGTTATGAAATGGCTGTTCAATAAAGTGGAAGCACAACCACAAGGGCAGAGGAGTGGGGGCTTTTTGTGTGTGTTGGGGGCCTGGATTTAGGGCAGGCTTCATTGGAATGATGACTTTAAAAAATGGGTAGAATTTTACTCGGCAGGGAAGGGAATTCTAAGCAGAGGGAACCATAGAGAAGAGAGTACACAGCTTACCGAAGGAAAAGAGGAGCAGAAGGCGAGGTTCTGCTGTTTGTGCTCATGGGGTTGTGGGGGCAGGGGTGGAGAGAGAAGGCTTTGGTAGCCAGAAACTGGCTGGAGCCAGAGTGGATGATCTTGACTGACCCATACAGACTTCATTGTTGAGACAGTGAGAAGTGATCATGGAACAGAGAAGGGATGAGGTAATTTTAGACTGATGTTCAGGTGATTTTGGAAGGGGATGAGGCTAGGGACAGAGACTCCAGTTAAGAGACTAGTGTAATACTGGTGAAAGGTACCATGTGCCTGGACAAGAGGAATGGAGAGGGAAAAGAGCGCGGTCCAGAGACAGGACTGGGCATGTCTTTGACAGACCGGGAGCAGTTTGCTTGTTGTAGGTTAGAAGAAAGCTGAGACCTTCAAAATTAGAGTCAAAACCAACCAAATGAAAACGGGAAAATGAGCAGATTTTGAGGGGGATAGTGCTGTATTCACTGCTCAGTTTGAGGGATGACCCTGCAGCCTGCGGGATGATGACATGGAGAGGCCTTGCCAGGTCAGGATTTGTTTGGGAATTGTGTGTAAGTGAATCTCAGCTGTGGTCACAGCAGAACAGGGACAAGTACAGGCCATGAGAGAGCCCAGGACAGAATATGGGATGATCCCAATGATCTGTTTTACATCTTGTCCTCTTGTTGATCTCCCCTCAGAGTACCCAAAGGCAAGTGGAACAGCTCTAATGGGGTTGAAGAAAAAGAGACATGGGTGGAAGAGGATGAACTGTTTCAAGTTCAGGGTAAGCTAGGACATTCTCCTTGGTCCTTGACACTAGCTGAATTATAGATGTGTGTTACTATCGCATTAATGTTCTAGAAACTTCTTGTCTCCAAACTAGAAAAAGTCCAGTAAGTTCCTTATTGTGATTCATAAGGAGTCAGTTTTATGTCCTTTCCCATTAAACAATGGAGACTGTCAAAGCAGCACTTTATATTTAAAGAGAATTCCTGGTTTTGTTTTAGTAAATCCTATATTTAATTGTAACTGATGTTCTTCATAAAGTCTTTTAATTAAAAAAGGTAGATGTGGTCATTCCCTGCATTTCTTATTTGAGTAAAAAAAATCTCTTAGCAGTTTCAATATCTAATTTTTTTTTCTGAAATAAGAAACGTTACTTTTCCATGATTAATACTAAAGTTCATAGCATTTGCAGTAGAATCTCTCCCACCACATACTTTGCATTCTAATGGAAACATCTAAGTGCTCAAACATAATCTTGGAGATTCTAAAGACTTTGGTAACAAAGCAACAGTAAACTTCTGCCTATCCCAAAGGTTTTGTCCTTAAAAAGTACCTTCATTGGCACAGAAGTAGTTGGCAAGATCAAGATCACACAGGAAAGGGGGGAAGTAACAGAACATCAGTAAAAGTGGCATAAAATCTTTAAAAACAACAGGATATAAAAGTTCTAAAAACATCCACGTCCAGTGCAGTCCAGATTTGTCAACTTTAAAATGCTTCTACTATAGTATGAAATACTTCATAATTTAAAACTAAATAACCTGCCCCTGTAAGTATCCCTTTTCCTGAGCCACCTTCATTGTTTAGGAAAGCACTGCTAGGACAGTAGCATCTGCTGAAGCAGACACTCAGCAAGTTCTGTTTATGCAACTTTGCCTTTTCTTACAGCTTTTTAATGGCTCTCTGCTTCCAGTGGCATGTCTTCTATACTAGTAGACCCTCCTGTAGCCCTCTGGCCTTTAAAAAAATTATCTTGATGCATTTTTTTGAGGCCTCATATGTTTCCATATGGTGAGAGGGTGGAGCTTGAGCCGCTCTCCTATGGTGTCTCTGAGTGGGGAGCAGTAACTCTCCTGTTCTTTTGTTTAAGGAACTGAATCACATTTTACTTAAATAAAATGATCAGGGACTTGGAAATTCTGGCATAAAACAGTAAAATTGTGTTATTTCAAAGCAATGGTTAGCAAGGGGCTACAAAGCAGAAATTATACCCGCATGTGCACACACACATACACAAGTATATAATACAGTCAACCCTTAACACAGGTTTGAAATGCACAGGTCCACTTATACACATTTTTAAAAATACAGTATAATACTGTATTCTTAGGATTTTTTTTAATGATTTCCTTTAACCTTTTCTCTAGCTCACTTTATTGAGAACATAGTGTTTAATACATTTAACATGTAAACTATGTTAACTGATTATGTTATTGGTAATGTTTCTGGTGAACAGTAGGCTATTAAGTTTTTGGGGAGTCAGTATGGATTTTTGACTATATGGGAGTTGGTTCCCCTAAATCCTGCATTCTTTAAGGATCACCTGTAGATGTGTATATATTAGGGTTTTAAATATCACAGTCCCTCAGTAATTTTAGAAAATCACGGAGGTTTTACTAAAGAGCCTGAAATCCATCACTAACCAATATTTATTGAATGTCTGTATGTAAAATACTTGCTTTGTACAGATTTTCATTGGCTGAAATAATTGATACCTTGCAAACAAAGGACAAAAACAAATTACCCTTTAGTGATATCCTCTTCCTCTCAATGTTGGGAAAGTTCAGTTAGGTTTTCCCTTTAGGAACATTCGATGTCTTTTTCTTCTGGTTTGTGCAGAGAAAGGTGAACTCTGAAATGAGTCTACTTTTTAATGTTTTCCAGCAGCACCAGATGAAGAGAGTGCAACCAGTGTAACAAAAAAACAGGTAATTTAAGATTATTTTCTGGCCTTTTCTGGTAATGTGGTAGAACGGAGGTTAAATAAGCACATCTCCTAGCATAGGCTACCCATGCACCTGTAAAAAGATCTTTTGGAATTTTTAGATGATCCAAACTAAGTTACAGTAATAATAATTTTCTGGAAGAAAAATCTAGGACAGAAACCTGACACATTTTCCTGGTAATGAACAACAAACATTTGAAGTTTTGATGCAGAAGTGATTAGGATGAAATGGCAGGACAATGAAATTATGAAATGTCTAAATCCACAGGGTTAACTTATCTCTATCATGTTTTAAAAATATAAACCCTCCTTTTGGGTTCAGATTATTGTCCTAGGATTCTTGAGTTTACCTCTTCACTGTTTGAAAATGTAAGTGGAGAGACGGGCTGTGATCAATATTTTGGTCTTCTTTTGCAGAAGTGGACTGTAGAAGAAAGCGAGTGGGTCAAGGCTGGAGTGCAGAAATATGGGGAAGGAAACTGGGCTGCCATTTCCAAAAATTACCCATTTGTTAACCGAACAGCTGTGATGATTAAGGATCGCTGGCGGACCATGAAAAGACTTGGCATGAACTGAAACAGGCTTTCATTTCCACATTAATTCACAGGAGCATGGTTCCTAATAATAGTCCCCGATAGTCTGCTGTTTCTTTCAGAAGCTGGGCTGGGATGAGAATTTTGGGCATCCTCCTCCGACGTGGAGGAGGTCCCTGTTCTACTTCATCGCTGTTGGAGATCATGGAGCTGAGAAACAAAGCCAAGTCCACCCCATGTCCTTGGCAGGGATGACAGGCACATAGCTTGTACAGTGCCAGAATATCATTAGTATTTCCCTTCTTTAGTGGTTTGCTTGAATTTAAATCCTTGGTAATCAGTAGAACCTTCTCCTAGGAAATGGTGGAGTCTGTTAGAAGCCACTTATGACTCTGACCTGTTAAAACCAGCAATGGGAGCATTATCTGGAGTGAACTTGTTCCAGGTAAAGCTTTGGCCTTCTGATGCAATGCAGAGGAACTTCATCTGTCATGAACCCAGGCTGATGAGAGACCAGTCTTGGTGGTGGAATCAGAGTCTCTTGTAAAAACTCTTAAGCCAGTTATAACATCAACATCTAGACCTGACAGCCTTGGCATTTGCTCTTGATATTTGCTGGGCTATGTAGGCAGGTTTAACCTCCACCTCTCCTGTGGTTGAACCAGTGTGGTTTTTTTTGTAAAACAGTGATTGTAGATAAGCTTAGCCCTCTCCTCCATCCCCTCTGCCCAAATCCCTTCCTTATGCTGGACTTTTAAGGCTTAAAAAATCCTGATTGAATATAAATGCTTAATTCCATTCTTTGTGAAATGGTTGCTTCCGCCTGATTCCCTAACTGTGCTTGTGTTTAGTGTCTTGCTCTAAAACTCAACATTCCCTTCTCCTTTTGTACTGTGTTGTGCTTGCTGTCTCTCTCGGACATCCTTAAAGACTGTCTTTTTGGCACACAAAAAAATCAGTAAAGTGTTTTCTGTAATCTTTTTTTAAAATATGAGAACTAATTATTGTCCATAACTTGTAGCATTCTTCATTAAAGTCTTGCTTCTCTCAAATGTTAAGGAGCTATTTAATTCTAGCACAGCGTGTATGAGCAATTGGAGGGAGCAAACTGTTGAACAAGCTTTCCTGAACCACGTTGACTATGTTAAGAAGCAGATGTCGGACTGTATTGGATGTTTTAATCCTTGAAAGCCATGTTGAACAGAAATGTGGGAGTGTCGTCTTAAATTGTCCATACCCTTTATAATATAATTTTGGGACAAAATTCCCCCCTTCTCACTTCTGAGTGAAAGGCAAGGTGTAAAGAAACGCTACAGCTTTAAAATTCCCCCTGTAGGTACAAGTTAGAAACTTTGTACAGCTTTATTATCCATTTACATGTGTTGATTTGGTACTACTACTTTTCTGTCAGTTACCCCCAAATGAAGCTACAGTGAAAAGGTGAGACCCAGATCCCTCTTGATCTGGCTGCAGCTAGTTATGGGCTTCGTCTGCAGGGGGTTAGGATCCAGGAGCTTTTAGCTCTTCCACTCTAACATTATTTGACTACACTCTCTAGGTAGAAGAGTGACACTGTGATACACTTAAGGAAACAGAATATCCTTATCAGTGTTTCTCAAACTGAGAAATGTGTGAGTCCATTAACATTTTTTAATATAACTTCAGGGGTATTTTTATTATAGTATTCCTGAAATGTGTACAAACATAAAACTATGCCCACAGCTTCTATAGAGCTATAATATGTACTCTGAACTGATGACTGTTTTGGGGAATCTAAGTCACTGCTTATGAGATGGGTAGTGTTGGGGCTATCGCAATGATAGGATGTGGTAGGGATGCTTGATTGTTGGGAAGTGATCCCAGTCTCTGCGGCCTTCACCTTAGCAAGACTGCTGTAGAGCCACTGTGCCTGCAGAGTACTGTGATGTTCCGTGGCCTTCGCTAGAACTGAATACAATTATGAAGTCTGTTCTTTGCTTATTAGCTTATGACACTTAAGGGATTACCACTTAGGAGTCAATGCAGTGAATTCTGAAGCAATACCTGGCTAGAAGGTGCTAATGCTGTTTTGTTTTTTAAGATTATGCTGAAATCAAAACATTTAGGCACTCTCAGCACTCAGACTGACATAAACACTGTCCTGATAGGTAAGAGTGTGAGACCCACTTGGGGCCCCAGCTGCACCAGCTGCGCTTCGGGGTCAAGGAGCTGGCCACTGGAATCTCTGAATGTCCATTTTCTTATCTCTAAGGCAGTAGGTAATGGTACCTCCCTTCCAGGGCTGTTGTGAAAACACACAAGAAGCAAGTAAATCTTTTAGCTCAATGTCAGCCATGAAGTCAGCAGGTGTTCAGTTGAACCTTTTCCCTGCTCTGAGTGCCGAAGAAGTCATAAATAAAAGAGGAAAGATGGAGGGCTTGAACAATATAGTCTTTAAGTGAGTTTTTGGATAGCTTTAGAAGAGTGGATCAGTAAGGGGGAAAGTAGAACAAGGATTATAAGTGGAAGAATTTGACCACTGCCTCTTGCTCACTTTATTTGTCCATTAAAATTTTTGCACACAGTAACATGCTGTGCTTTTTGCCAAGATCCAGCACTGGGCAGAAAATATTCTGTTCACTCAGGTTTGCCCCACATATCTTATTGGAGCATCTAGCAATCTGATACAAATAGGAGAAACAAATCTCTCCAGGCAAACTTTGTCTGTATATTCAGATGGTTGTGAATAAACTTACTCAGTGATTATTCCCAAGAAGAACTTAAAAATGATAACCCAAAGGAAGGACAGAAATGCCTCTTCTGGAGAAGATTCTATCTAGCACCCATGAAGTAGGTTTGATAAGCCCCTGAGTTTTGTTTTGTTTTGTTTTGTTTTAAGATTTTATTTATTTGACACAGAGAGAGAGACAGCAAGGGAGGGAATACAAGCAGAGGGAGTGGGAGAGGAGGAAGCAGGCTCCCCGCTGAGCAGAGTCCAATGCAGGCTGGATCCCAGGACCCTGGGATCATGACCTGAGCCGAAGGCAGACGCTTAACCCACTAAGGCACTCAGCTGTTCCATCCCCTGAGTTTTTGAGGTAAAACCAAAAACTCTTCCTGTGAGCCAAGCATGGGGATATCGTGCCAGTTCTATTATGGAATATCTTTGTGTGGCCCTGAAACCGGGCTAAGTGTGACTTGTAAGTTAATGATTACCCTATCAGTTGATGAAGCTACTTGGTTTCACTAGACTGCAAGCAGTTCACCTGCAGAGGAGTCTCCAGAAAGCAACATGTTCCCTTTGCTCTTTGGGGCTGGACTGGTGGTTCTGAACCTAGTGATTTCTGCTAGGAGCCAGAAGACAGAACCCCTTAGTGGCTCTGGGGACCAGCTGCTCTTCCATGGAGCAGATCGATCTGACTTTGCCATCATGATCCCTCCAGCAGGCACAGAATGCTTTTGGCAATTTGCCCGCCAGACTGGATACTTCTATTTCAGTTATGAGGTGAGTACATGGGCTCCTCTTGCCATACTGGGGACTTGTTTTTTTGTTTGTTTGTTTCCTTTGCAAAGTGGGACAGGTTTTATTCAAATACAAGATTATGGTTGTCTTTATTATGCTGTGATTCCCTACCTGTTAATGAAATGGACCTGCAGTTGGATGGATGACTAATCACTAAAACATATGGCTTGACTTCTCAAACTGGGGGCAGTGGAGGTGTGCTTAAAGCCATGGGACAAACAGACTGCCTCTTCCTGGGGAGGTAATCATATCTATATTAACTCAGATTTGGAGATGAAAGAGAATCCATTTTTATAAAATAATAAAACAATATGGATATGGTACAAAGTTGAATGAAAACTTACATGAACTTTGGAAACAGACCCTGATATTTCAAAGAGATGCTTCAGTTTATAGGACCAGGGGAGCAACATTTACTCTGCTGCTTTAAGGAGTAATTCTGGCAAACCACAGAATCACTGGCTCAGGGTCTCTCTATTTGGCCAGACAGTCCTGTTTCTTTGGGAAGGTGAATGTTTTCAAGTTGCCTGTTTACAGGCTAAGTACATTTATCCATCCTGTGGTCTTATACCACAGTGCCCAAGAATGGTGAACTCAATAGTAAACTCAAAGGCTGTTAATTTCTTTTGTTCTTTATCTTAGAAACCTGTTAACTTGGGGCACCTAGGTGGCTCAATGGGTTCAAGCCTCTGCCTTCGGCTTAGGTCATGATCCCGGGGTCCTGGGATCGAGCCCCACATCGGCCTCTCTGCTCAGCGGAGAGCTTGCCTCCCTCCCCCCCGCCCCCGCCTCTCTGCCTACTTGTGATCTCTGTCAAATAAATTAATAAAATCTTTTTATAAATTAAAAAAAAAGAAACCTGTTAACTTTCTGAATTTTGTTTACATAGTAATAGACTATATTGATCTTATTCCACTGCACTGTAACTCAAAGCTTATTTTAAGTTAGCTTATCAGAGCCTTTTCTTATCTCTCAATTTATAACAAGACAGTAGCTACTAGTAGGCATACTGTAGCATGGGTTTATCAAGATCCAGCTTTAGAAATGGCTATTGAATGTCGTATTTATTTGGTGTCAAGCAGCAAGTAAGCCCAAGTCTGAGACACCACCAGGGAAGTCAAAACCAAGCAAGTTCAATCAAGAACTCTACAAAAACATACATAACAACCCAAGATGGACATTCTGAGACAGGTCTTCTTAACAGGAGTGTTACTGGCATTTTGGGTAATTCATTGTCTTGCAATACTGTTTCTAATGTGGCAGGATGTTCAATATTGCTGTCTCTTCCTACTCAACCCCCAACACCACTGTTGTCTCAATCCAAACTCCCAGGGAGGATTGGGCAGTACCATCCCTGATTGAGAACCACTGTGCTGATGATCAGGAATGTCAATCTTGGCACTTAGCTAGCTTTCTGTGATATAGCAGGGGCTTTTCTCCCTCTTTAATGTGTCTTGGCAGGTGCAGCGGACACTGGGAATGTCACATGACCGACACGTTGCTGCCACTGCACATACCCCACAGGGTTTCCTCATAGACTCCTCTCAGAATGTTCGAGGCCAGATAAACTTCTCTACCAAAGAGACAGGTCTGTTTTCATCACCAGTTACTATAATAATCATAAGTTTCTTTGAAACTGGGTCAATAATGAGGAAGTACTGAAATTACTGAAGTACAGGAGATATAAAAGCTCTGGCTTTTTCACAGAGGGATGATCAAACAGCAGGGGAACTAAACAGCTTTGAACACCAAAAACTAGCCTTCAGCACCAACATCAAATCTTTAGAGCAGATTGCCAGCAGCAGAGGCAGTCTGTCCACTGGCAGATTCGGGACAGGGTCTCCAGTGACTATTGTTAACTCCAGGGTCCAGAAGCTCAATTTTATCTAATTGTCTCCAACTGAACAGGTTATGAGAAAGTGACCAAAATAGACCCATTTATAATACAGAATTCCAATGAACAAATTCTAGTTATCAGAATACTTGAGGCAGTTACTAAACAGCAGACTCAGAACGAAAGGTAACGCATCACAGTGAAAATACCCACGTTCCATAACAAAGCACTTTTCCAGTCACCAGAAAATTTTTACAGTCAGATCGAGTCTGTCCCCACCTTGGACAACATGGGTCAGTTTTTGGGGTTATGGTTTTGTTTTTTCTCTCTCTCGAGAGCGAGCACAAGCACGCACGTGGGCAAGCATACAAGCGGGGGAGGGACAAAGGAAGAGAGAAGCAAACTCCCCACTGAGCAGGGAGCCAGACATGAGGCCCAATCCCAGCACCCTGGGATCATGATCCAAGCTGAAAGCAGATGCTTAACCAACTGAACCACCCAAGCGCCCCCGGCATGGGGTCAGTTTTAACTGCCCTCTCTACCAGCCGGGTGTACGAAGACAGACAATGTTTCTCAACGGGGACATAAAACAGTCCTTCATTGTATAGCACAGGATATTCAGCACTCTAGGATAGTTAGCACCTTTGGCCCCTACCTGCCAGTAGTGCCGCCTTCCAATCATTTTGACAATCAAATATGCTGCCACACCTTTCTAATCCCGCTCCTCCCCACTCCCACACATATACAAAGGGTGGCAACACCCGTTAAGAACCAGCACCAGTATATACCCTAAACCATCAGTACAAACCACCTTGCAGGAGTTACTCCATTCAGCAGGATAGCTTCTTTCATTCAAAACACATCAATTTTTTCTCTAGTTTCAAGTTCAAGATGGTATCCCCCAGCTCTAATGGTGTATAAGGAGGAAAACAACCATGCTCTTAATTTCGGTTCACTTTGTCAAGCAGAAGAGCTTCAATAAGAGATGTGAGAAATATATGTTGAAAAACACAGAGAAAATTGTTTACAATCTAGTATAGAACTAACTTAAATTTACTTACAAATTTACTAATTTATAGAACTAAATCACTAATATTTGGCAAAACACTATACTGTAACTCGTACTTAGTAAAATAAGTTTCATGGAAGAACATGTAAGGTTTCCACATAAAAAATTGGATCTTTCTCCTTCCTAAGTAAAAGGAAGGAAACTACAGTAGTACCTTTAACACTGGTAAACATATATCTTCGGGGAAACCTAGAGGGTGGTAGATCAACAAAGGGTGGAGACCAAGATTTAGTAATGATTTAGGAATTCCTACAGGTTTTTATCAGCTTTGTCTAAAAAATCAGCAAAATCACTTTGGTTCTGTGCAAGTGTACCTCAATTTTGGAGTCTTCTATGAGGGGCCTGAGATGGACCACAAACAGAAGAATGAAAGAAAACAACTGAATGATACTCTGGATGCCATTGAGGTAACCATTTTTGTGGGAGAAACAATGTGGAAACGTCCTTGGAAATAAGTAATATCATCTGAGTAAGAGCTCACCTGGCGAGAAACCAAACAGGCACAGGGATCCGAATCCTTTAATTTTTAGGACTTGGAGTTCTTGAAATTCCTCACTTGTTTTATATCAGGAGTTGGCAAACTATGACACACAAACTAAATCTGGCCCATTTCCCGTTGGAATGGCCCATTTTAAAGTGTACAATTCTGAAGTTTTTAGTATATTCCCAAGGTCCTGCCACTATCACATCTAATTCCAGAATAGTTTCATCACCCAAAAAGAACTACACACCCATTAGTCACTCTTCCTTCCCTAGGACCCCTCCTAGTCCTGGGCAATCATTCACTAATCAACTGTTTCTATAAATTTGCCTATCCTGTACATTGTATGTATGTATCATACAAACAGTGTATGAGTGGAATCATACAATGTGGCCTTTGTTTCCAGACTCCTTCACTTAGTGTGTTCTCAAAATTAATCCATATTGTAGCATATATTAGTACATCCCTTTTATGGATGACTAATACTCTCTTGTATGACTATACCACATTTTGCTTATCCACTCATCAGCTGATAGACATTTGGATTGTCCATTTTTTGGCTATTATGAATAATGCAGCCATAATCATTTGCATGAAGTTTTTGTGTGAACATGTTTTCGTTTCTATGTACGAAGAAGTGGTATAAATTTGCTGGGTCACATGGTCATCTGTTTAACTTTGTGAGTAACTCCTGTTTTCCAGTGGCTAAGCCATTTTACACTCCCATCAGCATATGTGGTTTCAATTTCTCCACATCCTCGCCAACATGCCCCTGTCTTTTTTTATTAATAGTCATCCTAGTGGGTGTGGAGTTGTATCTTGTGGTTTTGAGTTCTGTCTCCCTAATGGCTAAGACCACTGAGCATCTTTTCATGTTTTTTGGGCCATTCGTCTATCTTCTTTGGAGAACTATCTATTCAAATCCTTTACCTGTTTTAAAACTGGGTGGTCTTTTTATTGATGAGAGGTATAAGCTTTTTTAAATACTCTGGATATAAATCCCTTATCAGATAAGTGATTTGCCGACATTTTCTCCATTCTGTGGGATGTCTTTTCACTTTCTTGATAGTATTTTTCAGTGCACAAAAGCACACTGCTTGTTTCCGCAAATGAAGTTTCACTGAAACACAGCTATGCTCATTTGACAATTACACACAGCTGCTTCTGTGCAACAGCAGAGTCTGGTAGTTGCAACAGACTGTACTGCCTGCAAAGCTGAAAATATTTACTATCTGGTTCTTCAATAAGAAGTTCGCAGGCCCTAGTCTTCTACCATACACGAAGAACAGAAGACATCGCCAGAACAGCAATGACGTACAGAGTACACGCCTAAATCTAGAGATACTGTGAGACACTCTGAAAGAGCTTTCTAGTTACACCATTGAAATTTTTCATTATAAAATTGTGCCTTTTAGGCAACCCTCCTGGGTCCCCTCCCTCTTCGGGAGTTTTGTGCTATCACTTTGCTATGGCTCAATAAATTTTGCTTTGCTGCCCACTACCAAAAAAAAAAAAAAAAAAAAAGAAAATCTTTTAAACTAAAGTCCAGACATTTTTTCATATACAGCAAAACCAGCTTTACTAACAACTACAATAACCAACTTACTACATATCATAAAATTACGAGTAAGTTACTCTACTTCCAGATAACTTACTTAGATTAGTGCTTGTGAGCACCCAGGTGAGACTAGATGGGAGGTAGGGAGAACCCTCTCTTTACTTCATTTTCTGTCCCACAGGAGAGCACATGGAAGGTGCAGAACAATATTTTCCACATGTGGCGATACTACAACTTTGCCCGCATGAGGAAAACGGCTGACTTTTTCCTTCTCCAATCAAACTATAACTATGTGAACTGCTGGTCAACAGCTCAGAGCCTTGTTATTATTCTTTCTGGAATCCTGCAGCTGTATTTCTTGAAGCATCTCTTCAATGTCCCAAAGACTACAGACACGAAAAAGCCAAGATGCTAAGCCAAAATGACTACAGCAGCCTAGCTCTCCTCTTCTGGGGCAGAAGCTCTGTCAAAGTTTCAGTCAAATAAGCTTTGTAAAGTATTGGAAAAAATCAATTTATCTTATTAAAACATCTTAGTCTATTGCTCTCCTTTCCTCTCCAGTTGCCTCAAAATGGCAATAAAATAATAAATGTGCAAGTTTTGATATTAGCTATTACTAAACTGTATACCAAATGCTACCATCAAAATACTGTTCAACATACAGCGGTTGCTCAACCTTTACTAAGTCTATCTAGAGGGTTTACACAGAACCTTGGGAAGGAGAAGAATTGAAAAAAAAAATGGGACAAAACATATAAATCTGTTTTATATGTTGCATACAAAAAACAGGAATTGGTAGACTGCTTTTTTGTAGTTGAAAATTTTATTTTTAGAGATGTCACCTTTGGAATTTAAAATAAGCAGGAAAAAAGTGTATTTAAAGAAATGTCTTATAATACAGGCAGTTTTAAAAAACTTAGTGGAATTTTTCCATTTAAAAAAACATTTTAATAATTCCAAAAATAATTGTGGCAGGCACGGGCAAGGTGGGAGGAGCTGAATTATTTCAGTGTCTATGATTAGTACTTTCTGTCTAGTCCAGTCAGGTAAATAAAGGTTTGTAAGGGAAATCATGTTTTAAGAAATCAAGGTGATGAAAATAACATTAGCCTGGGATCATACCATCTAAGAAAAAGGAGAACAAGAACCAAGATATATAATCAAATCAAAACTATACTATAACTATAGGAGTCCTATCTTTAGTATTAGAAATACCCAGTATATGCAATATAAAAATAGTTCTTACCATTTATTTAACACCTAACATTTGCCAGGCACTGTGCTAAGTGCTTTACAAATGTGATTTCAAATTCTAAAAACCATTCTTAGGTAGATGGTTACGGCTGTTTTTTGAAGCAGAAGAAGAAAATAAGCTTATCAAAGTTTAATGACACCTCTAAAGCCATACAGCTGGCAGGTGTCAGAACTGGGGTCTGAATCCAAGGTTTTCTTCCACACCACACAGAACCTATCATAGAGAAAATTAGCAGAACAAATTGCTATTATTTTATCCAAATTTCATTTGTAAAATCCCATACGTGACCTACCATTGTAATATGGCAATATCTGACTTCCATGGTATTAATAAATAATGAAGAAAATCTATTGTGTTCTTATCATGAGTTTGGAAAAGTGTTATCACAGATAACAATAAGCTAGCTATTCTTGTCCTCAGTTCCAATGACTTAGAACCTGTTACTCAAGACAAGAAGCCCCTTGATTCAAATATAAAACACAGTATTCTATTTAGTCACAAATGCAAAGATCTGAAACACTGTTTTTGAGCCATTTCCACATAAGAATCCAACCTGCATTCATCCATAACAGAGAGAATATTAAACTAAGAAGTCCCTGAAGAAGTCACAGTGTTGACAAAATTTAACACGATGATGAAGCCTACACAGACACAGGAAAGAAAGCTAGGCCCTTCCACACAGCCATAAGTCCTCGCGATGATTTCGTTTTAAGTCAAAGTCTCTTCATGCCGCACATATTCCCCAATGTCTGCTTGATGAAATACCACAATCGCCATGGGGTCTACTTTCCTGCAGTCTTGTGTAGACTTTGCTGCCACCCCAAAACCCTGGGATTCAAAAGAAGAGACACTGATTCACTCAACTCATTCAGTTGGCACGCATTGAGGGGTGGAAATAACGAAGATGAAAAAAATACAGTTATCTTTGAGAAATTTGAAAGGTGCTGAAAATTTAGTCTCTAAAGCACACAGACTGAAAATACATCCTTCTTGATTAAAACGACAGTTGGTTTTTATAATAGCTATCATCTCTACTCACCAAAGGGACGTCTGCCATGGAGTACACCACCACTCCCTGGTACTGACAAGTATTTTCAGTGATTCGACCCAGTCCAGATTTCAACACATGGTTCCCATACAGGAAGGACTGCTCTGCTCCAGGCTTTATCCACACTTTATACTATTAAAAAAAAAACAAACACACACACACACACACAAAAAAAACACAAAACAGAATTAAATCCAAGAGACATTAAAATGCTACTTGCTGTATCGGTGCAGATAAGCCAGCTGCTGGATATGTGATTAATTTCTTGAAAGCATTTTAAGGAAAAGAGAAAAATGGATGGTTATCTCAAATTATTCACTCCCTAAACAGAACTGCCAGGAAGTTCTTTCTTCAACTCTGTAATCTCTCACATGGATAGTTTAAAAGCTCCTTTTCTGGATTCCACTACGCTCTCACCGAGGCCACCAATTTGCTTTTCTTGAGTGAGGTCTGCATAGGCTTTTCTACTCTGCTGGACATAACTACGACTATGCAACCACACAGCATACTCATGCCAGAACCCCAACCATGCCCAAGCAGCAAGACCTGCAAACACCCCCATGAGCTGGCCACTGACTCCGTGACAGAGAAGCTACCCGATTATCTGCGTTCTGACGTGGCCCTCATCTTTGACTTCCTTCCTCCCCAGAGGCCGACTGAATACCACCCTACATACCTTGGCATAGGGTGCAAGGTAATCCAGAGCTGTGATGTGCAACCGGAACTTGTGAGTCTTAGTGAATTTTCCGAAGCAAGTCCCCAGCGACACTAGCTTGTCCCCAGAGATGTTGGCGGCCAACTTCAGGATCTTCTCACTGAAGGGGTACGGAAGAAGAAAGTGTCAGATGGGAGAAGCTGGTGGGACCCAGTCCTCCACCCGGGACTACTGTCGTCCACCCGGCACCGCCTCACCTCACATAGTACACACGGTCGTTGTGCAGCCTGAAACAGTAGGTGCCGTCGGGCCTGTCGACCAGCAGCTGAAGATTCTCCCCGATGCTGAAAGGAAAAAGAGGGCTGGAGACAGCGCCCCAACAGCCTCCTCCTGGCCCCGCGACCCCACTCTACCCGCCACACACACATTTCCCCTTCCCCTCCGCGCGCTCTTACTATTTCGCTATCTTCTCAAACATTACGCGGGTCTCTTCTTCAGTTAAAGGCCGCATTTTCCCGCTGGGTTACAACACCGAATCCGCGTGCCTCAGAGGCCGGAAACGGAAGTCAGCCGCCGGCCGCTCCCTGGCAACCCCAAAGCCTGCCTCTCTAGCCGCCTTCAATTTGTTCCCCGCCCCGATACCCCGTAGCCTGGAGGACCATCGGCAAAGCCAGCGGGCCGGATACGAAGCCCCCGCTGCTTCCGGTCCTGGATTCCGAGCAAGCGCCCTCGCAGGGCCGGAGGAGAAGGGACGCTGCTGCCGGAAGATGGCGGCGACAGCGACTGTCGCTTCGTCAACCACGGAGCCTGCCACAACGACGGCCACTGCCGCAGCTCTCGGGGAGGTGGAGGATGAAGGGCTCCTGGCATCGCTGTTCCGAGACCGTTTCCCCGAGGCCCAGTGGCGGGAGCGGCCCGACGTGGGCCGCTACCTCCGGGAGTTGAGCGGCTCCGGGCTGGAGCGACTGAGGCGCGAACCCGAGCGCTTGGCGGAAGAGCGAGCGCAGCTGCTGCAGCAGACGCGCGACTTGGCCTTTGCCAACTACAAGACCTTCATCCGAGGCGCCGAGTGCACCGAGCGCATCCACCGCCTCTTTGGCGACGTGGAGGCGTCGCTCGGCCGCCTGCTCGACCGCTTGCCCAGCTTCCAGCAGAGCTGCAGGTGCGGCGGGCCTGGGACCAAGGGGGTTTTTAGCAACTGTAATAGCTGACATTTATGATGAAAGAAATAGCTAACACATAGCTGTTACCATGGGTCAGGCGCTCCTCTGAGCATTTTAAAAATCCACTTAAGCTTCACAACAGCTTTCGAGGTAGGTACTGTTATTCCCATTTTATGTATGAGGAAGTTGAGAGAGCTTGGGGATTGTCTAGGGGCACTTGGAAGCTAGTAAGTTCCCAAGGCAGGATTGGAAAACAGCAGCACGTCCCTCCCTCCCTCACAGGACAGTTGTGAGTACTAGAGAATCCATGCAAAGCACTTATTGGGTCTGACATAGCTAACATTCTGCGGTCGCCAGCTCTAAGCTACACAAGCCGACCGTCCAAAACTTTGAGAGAAGGCTGACAAGGAAATCCTTTCATTTGGAGGCAGCAAACATTATCCCAAAAAAAATCTCTCCTTTTTATGCCATATTCTGCCTCTTTAGGGCTCAGTCTATTATCCTTAATTCTACCTTTCAGCCTTTCTCGATAAAATTTAAGTTTTGAGTCTTTGGATATTTGACAATAGCTTCTGTACCCTTCCGCCCGCCTTCCTATATAGGGGACTTCATAAAGCAGGTCTCTGTAGTTATGGAGAAGTGAAGACTGTGGAGTTAAAAGTGGAACAGCACGCTAAGAAAAGACGAAGAGGGGACTCCTGGGTGGCTCAGTTGGTTGAGCGGCTGCCTTCGGCTCAGGTCATGATCCCAGCGTCCTGGGATCGAGTCCCACATCGGGCTCCTTGCTCAGCAGGGAGCCTGCTTCTCCCTCTGCCTCTGCCTGCCACTCTGTCTGCCTGTGCTCTCTCTCTCTGACAAAAAAATTGAAAAAAAAAATGAAGAGGCTGAGGGAAATTGAGGGTAAGGTTATAGCTTCTAAGCTGGTTAGTGATCACAAAAAGAATAGCTATTACTAACAGTTACTATGTGTCAGGTTCTGTGTTAAATGCTTTATACACATCATCTCATTTAATCCTCACATGCTTATGAGGTGGGTCCTACTACTATTTTACCAGTAAGGAAAGAATTCAGAGAGCCTAAGTACCTTGCCACTGCTAATTAAGTGGCAGATCTGGGCTCACAGATTTTTATCATTTATTAACTGTGTGATCTTGGACGAGCTGCTTAGCCTCTCTGGGATTAAAGTTGCCTCACGGGTGACAGTACTTACCTCACAGGTTTGGTGTGAAGATTAAATCATAAACCATCCAGCTCACTGTCCAGTTCATAATAAATGCTTGGTAATTGTAGCTAAGTTTTGGATGTAGAGTAGTGAGCAACCAATATTCTCCTGTCTGTTACTAGGAACTTTGTCAAAGAGGCTGAGGAGATCAGCTCCAACCGCAGGATGAACACCCTGACTCTAAACCGGCACACAGAAATCCTGGAAATCCTGGAGATTCCTCAGCTAATGGACACCTGTGTCCGGAACAGCTATTATGAAGAGGCCTTGGAGCTTGCAGCCTATGTACACCGACTGGAAAGGAAATATTCCTCCATCCCTGTCATCCAGGTAGCCACACTGCCCCAAAAGGACACAAACTGATGTTCTTATAATCAATAATTCTGTGGTTATCACTGAACCTTTAGGCAGAAACCTTAGGGAAATTTTGCATGTTTTATTTCGGTTTCTGGCAGCCAGGCAGGCTTGAACATGAAACATTCATTCATTCATTCAACTGATAAATATTAATCATGTGCCAGACACTGATCTAGGTCTTGGGGAGACAATGACACAAAACACAGAAGGTTCTAGATTTCATGAATGTAAGCGGATAGTTGGTAAATAAATAAATAATATGATCCTTTCAGATAATGGTAACTGTCTGAAAGAAATAAACTAGGGAATGGGTAGGAGACTAGGGTAGGTACCCTAGGTAGAGAGGTGAGGAAAGGCTCTGCTGGAGAGAGAATATTTAAACTGAGACCCAGATGATGAGAAGGAACCAGCCACACAAAGATGTGGGGAAAGAGCAAACCAGAAAGTGGAAAGACCAGGTATAGCAGACTGAGGAGGGAACAAGTTGGGAGTGTTTAAGAAATACAGGGGCATTTGGGTGGTTCAGTTGGGTGGCTCCTCAACTGCCTTAAGCTCAGTTCATGAACCTGGAGTCACAGGATCGAGTCCCGTGTTGGCCTCTCTGCTCAGCGAGGAGTCTGTTTCTCCCTCTGACCCTCCCTCCTCTGGTGCACGCTCTCTGTCTCAAATAAATAAATAAATCTTTAAAAAAAAATACAAAGACAGAAAAAAAGAAAAAGACAGCCAGTGTGACTGGACTGCAGTGAGCAGAGGGACAGAATTAGAAAGCTGGTAAGGCAGGACAACTAAACAGGGCTTGTAGGCCACAGTGAACGTGATCTTTGTTGGTAAACCTGTACACATCAATTTTAGGAAATCTTCATATCAGGAAAGCAGTGGGAATGTTGATCTCCAATATTCAAGGGTAGTGGAATGGGTTCCCGGAAGTGTCATTCCCACTGTGATGTGACCAACTACCTATATTGTCAGGGCATCGTGAACGAAGTGCGCCAGTCCATGCAGCTGATGCTGAGCCAGCTGATCCAGCAACTAAGAACCAACATCCAGCTCCCCGCCTGCCTCCGTGTCATTAGCTTCCTCCGGTGCATGGATGTCTTCACTGAGGCTGAGTTGAGGGTGAAGTTTCTTCAGGCCCGAGATGCTTGGCTCCGTTCCATTCTGACTGCCATCCCCAATGACGATCCCTATTTCCACATCACAAAAACCATTGAGGCCTGCCGTGTCCATCTGTTCGATATCATCACCCAGTACCGTGCCATATTCTCTGATGAGGACCCATTGTTGCCCCCTGCCACGGGTGAGCACACCATAAATGAGAGTGCCATCTTCTATGGCTGGGTGCTACAGAGAGTCTCACAGTTCCTGCAGGTGCTGGAGACCGACCTTTCCCGGGGCATTGGTGGTCGTCTAGATTCTCTGCTCGGTCAGTGCATGTACTTTGGGCTGTCCTTCAGCCGGGTAGGGGTTGATTTCCGGGGCCAGTTGGCTCCTGTTTTCCAGCGGGTGGCCATCAGCACTTTCCAGAAAGCAATTCAGGAAGCAGTGGAGAAGTTCCAGGATGAAATGAATTCCTACACCCTCATCTCAGCTCCAGCCATCTTGGGCAGCAGTAACCTGCCTGCTGCTGTGCCAGTCACTCAGCCAGGGACCCTGCAGCCACCCATGGTACTCTTGGATTTTCCCCCGCTTGCCTGCTTCCTCAACAATATTCTGGTTGCCTTCAATGATCTGCGCCTCTGCTGCCCAGTGGCCCTGGCACAGGAAGTGACTAGGGCCCTGGAGGACGCTCTTGTCAAGGTGAGCACATTCTGCTGGCTCTCTACTGGGGCTTTCTTTGGTAACAGGTGGCCAGACTTGTAAAAAATAAATCAATCTGTGTGATACGTGGTTGCAGACTTAGGCTTAGTGCGGTTTTAGAGACTTTTTCTGATTGAGAAGCTCTGGTTGTCCCCCGTGATGGGACCTAGAACAGTACATGAAGAGGCTCACCTGTAAAAATGACTGAGTAATGTATTAGTTTTCTCCTGCTACGTAACAAACTCCCACAAACATAGCCGCCAAAATAACACATTTATCGTCTCCCAGTTTCTTTGGATTGGGAGTCCTGAGTCCTCTGCTCAGGATCTCACCAGGCTACAGTCAAGGTGTTGGCCAGACGGCAGTCTCGTCTGAAGCCTGGGGTCCCCTTTCAAGCTCATTCATGTTGTTAGATCTCTGTTCTTTGCAGTTGTAGGTTTAAGGCCCTCAGGTCCTAGAAGTCACCTCCCTCCATAAAGTGTGGCTTTCTGATTCAGGCCAACTGGAGTGCAACTCTCCTGGGTGAGTCTCTTTTCTTGTAGGGAAATCCTCAACCTTTTTTTAAAAGGCTTATCTGATTAAGTCAGGCCCAACCAGGATATCCCTTGATTAATTCAAAGTCAACTGATTAGGGGCTTTAATTACATCTGCAAATTCTTCACCTTGGCCATATTAAGTAGGGGTTAGAAACAAGCCACACATTCTGCCTGCAGTCAAGGGGAAGGGATTACACAAAGGTGTGGATGGATACCAGGGATGGGATTCATAAGAACCATCTTAGAATTCTACACAATACAAGAAATACTACAACTAATGATATCCTGCACATCTTTTACATATTTAAACCTTTAGTTAATGGGATGTTTCTTATGACTTATAGCATCTAAAAATTGCTGTCAGCCAGGTGGCAGTTGTGACATGGTTATATAAAATCTTTCTGGGCCCAGCTCTCTTACTCTTGGGCTTGCTGGCTTTCATATCTCAAGAGTGTACTTTTTGCTTTAATAAACTTTCCCACTTGTGTTACTCAAAAAAAAAAAAAAAAAAGTTTGTTAATGCCCTCCTGTAAGAGGAAGGAAGCATGAGCACTGAAACTTTGTAGTCAGTGGAATTCAGGTAATAGTAGTGTGCTAATATTTATGTAAAACTTACATGCCAGGTCATGTTCATTATACTTTATACCTTTTGAGAACTGATCCTCACAACCCTAAGAGGTAGATCCTATTGCAGGCCCTACTTTATAGGTAAAGAAACGGAGGAACAGGGGGCACAAAGTGTTTAATCACTTGGAAGTCACAAAACCAGCAAGTGGCACAGCTAGGACTTGAACCAGGAACGTCAGCTAGATTGCTCTGTTATTTTTATGTGGAATTTCTTTTTTAGCTCAGTGTTCTTTTATAATTTTTTAGCGATCTAGCTTCCTAGAACCTCAAAAGCCTTACTCAGTAAAAATATTTTATAGTTTTGCCTCATTTTCCTGGATCCAATATAGTTCTGGTCCATCTCCTGAAGGAATCAAGAACCTTGATGCTCTTCCACTGGAAGTGGAAAGTGTGCTGGTAATGAAACAAGTTGGGTTTGGGTCAGAAATACATCAACGAAGCGAAAGAACTGTGGAGAGACCACAATTCTGAATTTAAACAAGACAGTAATATAATGTACTGTTTGGAATGACTTTATGAAAACTTGAGGGCTGCATATTTGTGCTTAGTTTCAGGTACCACTGATGGTGATAGTCTAGTGACTGATGGTGCCCCTCTCCCCTAGGTAACCAAAACAATCCTGGCCTTCCATCGCGCAGAAGAGGCTGCTTTCAGCAGTGGGGAGCAAGAGCTTTTTGTCCAGTTCTGCACTGTCTTCCTGGAAGACCTTGTTCCTTATTTAAATCGCTGTCTCCAAGTCCTTTTTCCACCAGCTCAGATAGCACAGACCTTAGGTAAGAGAAAGGAGGAAAGATCTTGAAAACTACTGTATTGATATAATTCATATACTAAATAATTCACCCATTTGTAAAATTCATTATTTTTTAGTAAGTTTACAGAGATGTACAACCATTACCACTGTCCAATTTTAGAACATTTCCATCATCCCAAAAAGAACGCTCCTGCCCAGTGTAGTCATTACCCAATCCCAGTCTTAGCCCCTGACAACCACTAATCTGCCTTCTATTACAACAGATTTGCCTTTTCTGGACATTTCATATAAATAAAATAATACAGTATGTGTGTATCTGGCTAAGTGGAAGAAGCTAGTTACAGGAGAACCACATATTGTATGACTCTATTGATATGACATGTCCAGAAAAGGTATTTTGAAAAGATTTTTTTCCAATCTGTCTTCACTTCGCTGTGCCCACTTCACTCTGTGCCAGGAGTGAAGGCTGGGGGAGACAGAGCTTCCCTTTGGGCAGTTGTCCAGTGGCCACACCAGCAGAGTGGCTCTTGGCAACTTTCCCCCCAGCTTTCTCCTTGGGCCTGGCACAGGGAAGCCAGTGCCTTCTGAGGTTCTCTTGGCTCTTAACTCCATCACTCCACTGTGTTGTTCAGGATTACCTTCAAAGTCTCGCTTTATAGTATGGTTTCTTGTCCCAAATTACAAAAATGGCTTTCACTGTATGGCATTGTGGAAATTGTGTCTGTTACGTCCTATAAGTTTTTTGTTTTTGTTTTTTTTTCCCTGAGACACATCAATATTTTATCTTTGTTAAACGTTTTTTCTATTTCACTTTCTCTACCTCTGGGTCAGGCATTCCACCCACTCAGCTCTCCAAGTACGGAAACCTTGGGCATGTGAACATCGGCCTCGTCCAGGAGCCTCTTGCCTTCCTCCTGCCGAAGAGAGAGCTGGTCCTCTGTCTAGATGACAAGGAGCTGGTGCCGGAGCTCGCAGCTCCAGCCCCCGCCGCCGAGGAGTCAGGCAGGGAACCCGCCGCTGCGGCTCGCCCTGAGGATGCGCAGGAGCAGGCGGACTCCGCGGAGGCGCCGCCGGCTGAGGTCCCTGGCGCGGACACCTAACCGGCGGGGCGGCCAGCGCTTCCTGCCGCGCCCGCGGAGAGGTGAGGCCGGCCTTGGAGAGCGCGGGGCAGCCCTAGGGGGTAGGCTGCGAAGGCATTCGTGAGCGCATACGGAAGGGGAAACCTCTGTGCGTCACGCTTGCGAATGGTTGATTATACAGAAAACCACGGAATTCAATAATAAAGCTGCTGACGTCGCGGAGCTGCGCTCCAGGGGCCGCGCTCGCGCTTCCGGAAGGCGCGCGGGAACTCGGCTTCCCGTCGTCCCCCGCGACGGAAGCGCTCGCCTACGGGGGCCGGGGAGGGCGGTGGCGACCGGGAGGATCTTCCCGGCGTACCGAGGACGGAATGGGAGCGCGGCTGCTGCTGGCGCGGGCGCGTCACTGCTTGGGACCAGCCCCATCGTGGGCAGGGGGGGCGGCGGGCGGCGGCGCCCGGGTCTGCAGTTCCGCGCCCACCCGGGACAGCCTCGAGGGCCCGGCGCGCCAGCGGTCCTACTGGCGCTACGTGCGGCGTCTGGTGCTGGGCGCGCCCGAGCCGCCCTACCCGCGCGTGTGTCAGGTCGGCGACCCGGCGCTGCGGGCCGTGGCTGGCCCGGTGGAGCCGGCACAGCTGGCGGGGCCCGAACTGCGGCGGCTGGTGCAGAGGCTGGTGCAGGTGATGCGGAGCCGGCGCTGCGTGGGCCTGAGCGCTCCGCAACTCGGGGTGCCGCTGCAAGTGCTGGCTTTGGAGTTCCCTGAGGCGCTCTTCCGCGCCTGCCCGCCGCGCCTGCGCGAGGCCCGCCAGATGGAGCCCTTCCCCCTGCGCGTGTTTGTGAACCCCAGCCTGCGGGTGCTAGACAGCCGCCTGGTCACCTTCCCTGAGGGCTGCGAGAGCGTCGCCGGCTTCCTGGCCTGCGTACCCCGCTTCCAGGCCGTGCAGATCTCAGGTGCGGCAGGGGCAGGGCGGTGGCTTTGGGGTGGTTGGGTAAACGCGTGCGTCTCTTCTCTGCCCATGGAAGCGGCGACCTCTGGTCCTATGTAGTTTTCGCAAAGCTCCAGTTAAAGTACAGACTTGTGAAGTGCAGGCTCAGCGAAGCCTCCCGGCAGAACCCTGGAGTAGACGTGATCAAGACTGATGGATGGGGGCTAGTGTGACAGCACAGCTTGTCGGAGACTTGGTTTGGGCTGGGAACGTGGCCTAGTTCCGACAGTACCTCATTACAGGTCCTCTGCTGTGTGCCCTCTCGCTGGCTGTCTCACACACGTACCCTTTTTACCTGTCGTGGTGGAATGGGATCCGTCGTGGTGGAATGGGGGAAGTGGGACCCAGCTTTCCCTAGGCCGGGATGATAAGCCCTACGTGTTTGTCATACCACAGGATATCTTGTGGAATGTGATTTGTTGCTAGGGTTGGGAAGATTGTTCCTCTTGAGTAGGCCACTTGGTCCAGGTCAGAAAGTAAATGGTATCCCTTAATTTTATAGTGTACCAAGTCGAAAGACTCTTAGGAATTGAAATAAATCAGCAGTATTTCAGAAATGGGAGGAATGTGTAGAAATGAGGCACCTTAAAAAGATCATTTCTCATCTCAGCCCCATAGTAAGTCCAGCAACCTACTGTCAGCGTTAGAACCACACTGAATACTTGGTAATGTGCAGAGTTGAAGCATCTTTTCTGGGAAGAATAGGGGCTGCTGTCTACATTCCCTTCTCATGTTGCCTTCTGTGAACAGCGAGAGGCAGGGAAAAGGTGAGGAGATTAAAAATGATGCAGTTAAGCATATCCTTAACCAGGCTGTAACTTACTTTGCAGGGCTGGACCCCAAAGGGGAGCAGGTCATGTGGCAGGCGAGCGGATGGGCAGCCCGAATCATCCAGCACGAGATGGACCACTTGCAGGGCTGCCTGTTCATTGACAAAATGGACAGCAAGACATTTACAAACATCTACTGGATGGAGGTGAATGATTAAATTTTTTCTGAGGATTCTGCATCTGAGGATTCTGGAAACCAAAACACAAATACTTGGGATTTGAGCTGGGGATGACTTCCTGGTATCAACTCGATACTGGTTGGGTCTGACAGAAAACAATGAATTGCCAAACCAGGTTGGAGAAATATATAAAAAATGTTGGCCCTGAAATCAGCCATGGACAAAATATTGCCTTCAACTTGTAAAGAAAACGAACTCCCCCGAAAGAGTGAACATTTCCTGATGATTTTGTATGGTAATAATTGGAAAATAAATAACCACTCTTATAGTCATTATTTCATAGACCTGTATAATCTACCCCAAGCCAAGATTTGATAATGACATAGTCTCTAATATCTGAAAGCTTTGTTTAAAAATGCAGGTTAAGACTGTGGTTGACCATCATCACTGAGTTTTTATTTTTACAAAGGGCTTGTATGTGTCTTACCTGCAGAGTCCTTTGCCTTGAAGAACAGTTTGCTTGTATAAGTAAAACAGAACAGAATGGTCACAGTTAGGGTTAACCCTAACCCTAACCCACACATTTTACCAGGGTCACAAGTTTTGGGTGATGATTTCCCTGCTAAGATTTCTTGGGCAGCTGCTATTTGGCTCATTCTTTTGGTGGAGCTCATGGATCAGGGCTAGGGGAGGGATGATAGTTGAGGAAGCATTGAACTTCTTCCTGTCACAGTTAGAAAAGAAACAAAGCAAAACTTGTGCTTCCTGGTCACAATTATTTTTGGAGAAATAAATGAGCATCAACCTGACCAATGATTAGCCTTAAGACACTGTCAGAGCTTGCAAGATGTAAAGGAACTTGTTTCTCTAGATACTGGTCTTGCCTCATTTTTATGTTGAGTTTTGCAACACAGGTACTCTTACCACAATCCTCAAAATCCTGTTACCCATGAGGTCAGTCCAGTAAGTTGTTTAGAAAAAACTTGTTTTAAACAGTAGTTAACTAAACGGATCCAGTATGGCTTTCTCGAAACAGACCACCCTATGGGGCCCTATAAGGTCAAGCCAAAGGTAACTGGCTCTCTCTGCATTAAACTTTGGAAGGGAATAGGAGCCAGCACTGCTCCAAGGTCATGTTAGATATTCAGCCACTGGGGAGATGTGTATACTAAAAACATGGATCCTTATGAAAATTAGAAGTCAGTGACCCTCCTTTTGGACAATGTTCCTAAGCTCCTGCAGGGTGGCTTCAGAATATTCTGATGCTTCCTTACCTCGCTCTGAGTTAATCTGAGTTAACGTCCCTACAGATGCCTTTGTAATGTAGATCGGTAACATCTACCTGCAGCTTTCTGATCTGCCCCCCCCCCCCAGTATGTGGCTGCTCAGAATGGACCTTGGAGAAAACCTGAAAATCTGTACTGCTGACAACAGGATGTGTACTACTGTAACCAGATCCACCTAGGAGGATTTGTCCAACTAGCTACTACAGCCTAAAGCCACAAATCTGCATTTCTAATAAAACGTCACCCACCTCAGGGAGATGTATCAGCCACAATAACCACATTCACAAATCATCTTGAGCTAAGGAACGTATCAGAAGTCAGCTACCTTAGAAGTCAACCACCAAAGTGAAAGCCAAGGTAGACAGAAGGTTTGAGACAGAATTCCCAAGTAGGGAGGAGTGAATTTCAGAGTTAGCTTTTAGGGGAGAAAATGCCTCTGTACCTGTGAGCGGTGTTTAACATGGATGGTGAGGGCACACCATCAGTTTGAAGTGACTTCAGCCTCACATGTGAATAGGACAGTCATCACCTTGCATCCTGTCACTGGTGATGGAGAGGCATGACATCTGTGACAGCCGTGACCAGAGCTGTGAAGATGAACCACAGCAGCCTGTTTCTGTTAACCCATGACTTGTCAAGGTGTCTGAGCAATAGAAAGGAAGATTTTAAAAATAAAGCAAGCAAGGACCTGATTCAAGTAAAGGTGGCTGGAGGTAAGAATAAGAAAGCACAAGTAGCTAAATGAAATCGTACGAGCAGGGCAGTGGCCTGTGCTGGCTTCTAGTCCAGTGTTCACAAACAATAACTGGTGGCTGAGGGCACATAACTAAAGTGAGAGCCCTGGGGACTCCTAAGTGACAAAGATGCCAGCCATAGTTGCTGCCAAGGCATCACTTGGTATCGAGGCAGGGCTGATGTACCTACACTGGAGAGGAGTACTTGGGCCTGAGCGTTCAAGGAGGCCAACAAAAAGCTGTCGCAATTCAGCAGCCATTCCTAACCAAATCGAAGACCACCACGGTGCAAAGCTACTGTGATCTAAGAGTCGGCCACAACATCAGTTCTGGACAGTTTGGGTTCTGGTAAGACCTGGAGCAATGATCACGGTTTTTGGAGTAGGAGGGGAGCTAGAGGAGCCCGAGGGCAGGGCTTTTGTGTATTCATCCCCACAAGTCAGGCGCAGAGCCTCCTCTCAGCATTTCTAGAGAGCCTTGGTGGGGGGGGGGGGGGGGGGGGGGGAGTTCTCCAGATCAAGAGTCACAAATTCAAATGGCCACAGGGGCTGGGCAGGCAAGCTGAAGGGGTGAAGCAGTCCGTGTGGGTATGGGTGAGCTGGAGAGTGTTCTGCCTCTGAACAGGGCAGCCCCCTGCTCAGCTGTGGCTGCAGGTTGCCTAATCTCCCAGAAGCCAGAAATCTGAATTTTTACATCAACTCTTGATTTTTCAGTGTTGGCAGCAAGCCAAACCAAACATAGCTACAGGCCATGTCTGGCCCGCAGCCATCCCAGTCTGCAGGAAGAACTGTCCAGGTGCCACAGGTGCAAGGCCCTGGGGGGAGGGGCGGGAGGGGGTAGGATCCAGCCAGCCTGACTGGAGAACAGTGGGAACTGTGGCAGTTGGCAGCATCCTTGTCTGATGAAGAGAAGAGCACAGAGAGAAGAGCAGGGGGTCTTTCTCACGGAAGCAAGCATGGCCTTCAAGGAACCCAGATAAGAATCAAAGATGCGATCACTCAGGTGGCTCAAGAGGGAAAGGATTTATTAGCCTGTTTCCAGGGCAGGGAGCCAGGGGCAGTGGTGGGGGTGCGGTGGTCTCACATTCGGAGGGAAGAAAAGGCAGCAGTAAAACCCACCTGACTGCCTTCACTCATTCTGATCTACACAGCTTTGTGCTCACAAAAACCATCCTCTTGTCCTGCAGGGAGGACACAGGGCCTGGGATGCTGACCTAGGAGGTTGGGAATGGCTTGGTTTGACTCGTGGCCTTCCAAGGCAGGGAGTAAAACTTGGGTTAGAAGGGACAGGCTGAGGGAGCGGCAAGCCGTCCTGAAGGTCTACAGCCCCACGGTGCGGGCTGCTCCCACCCCTTGACGCTTCCGGGAGATTTTAACTTTATTTATAAACAAGACAAAAATCCAAGCAGCATTAATTTAGGGGAATAAAGAAAGGTTTAAAAAAAAAAAAACCAAAAAAATACAGAGGGGCAGGACAAGGAGTTGGTGAGCATCCAGAAGAAGAGGAGGAGAGGAAGGAGGAAGAGCCAGTATTCCACCCGGTGCTGAATGTGCTTCCTCGTCTCTGCGGCCAGGGAGGCCCTTCCCTCCTGCTCCCCAGCCGGCAGCCAGACAGCAGAGGGGACGCCGCAGTGACGTGAAGACGAGCCCTGGAGCGCTGTCTGGCCGCTGACATGGGGAGTGCCGTGGATTTTTTACACCAGTCAACCTCCCACCTTCACCGACACCAAGTGAAGAAATTTTTAACTCTCCTGTCCAAAGTCCTCTGAGAATTTCTTCACTTTCAGGAGGTCATCTGCATTCACGGTGGGCCGAGTGGTGGCCAGAGACCGGAGCATGTCCGACTGCAAAGACAAGGGCACGAAGCTGAGGAGGAGCCAGGCCCAGGGTCCTCTGCCTCTCTCTGTCGCAGACCCATGGGGTCCAGCAGGAAGAAGCCAGTGTTCCCAGTCACTCCCAGCCCCAAAGGCAAAGCTCCCTCTGGTTGCCTGGTGCCTGCACGCATGTCTCCCGTGCCAGGACCGCTCTTCCCTCCGGAGGCGGCTCGTGTCGTTCCCAAACAGGCCTACTTCTTGTCTGAGAGAATTCAAACTCCCCTCATGTCTTAACTGCTGGGAGAGGCTCGTTCTGACTACACACCCGCCATACCAGCCACACCGACAAACACCTGCCCCACACGACCGGCAAGACCATCTGGAAGACCAGGCCGAGGAGAGGGCAAGACTAGTCCCATGAGGCTGCCTGTGCAGCGACACCAAAGCCAACTGCCAACAGACACTCGCTGTCTCCTCCTGGGCACCAAACAAGCCAAACCCATGGAATGATGTAGTCATGCCAGAGGGACTTTATTCTTGCTGAATAAAATAAAATGCTCACGCTATGGCCTCCATCCTGGGTCCCCACTGAGTCTAACAGCAGGACCCCCAGCTACCCAGAGCCCCAAAGGCCATTCTCTGTTTCAGAGGAGCCACAACAGCCCAGGACAACCCACAGCCCCAGAGAAGGGGAGAAGCCTATTTTTATTTTCAGGCCCAAGACCCCAGTTTTCTGGGCTCTGTGTAGTCCCTCTCCCAACTGGCCACTTACCATGCAAACCACAGGCTCTAAGAGTTTGTCACCAGGGACATCCATCCAAGTCATCTCCATGGCCCCTGGGTCCCCTGGCGAGCATGGGGTCAAGAGGTCATCGATCATAACGCTAGGATTGGTGCGGGAAGGGCCACAGACCTGAAATCAAATAGGAGTCGGGCTGCAGGGGCTACACCTCGGTGACTGGGGAAGGGATGGGATGCCTCAGATTTCTGAGTCCTGAAGAGAAGGTAGTGGGAGAGGATGAATGCGTGCCTGTCCCAGGTCATTAATCAGTCCGAGAAGAGAATGACTCCTTCAGAAGTCTCAGGCTGGCAGTCAAAGTAGCTCACGGTAGGATTCTGGAGGTTTGTGGTCAGCATGTTATTCCAGGCACTGTTCTCCGGAATCGTGATCTGTGGCCTGAAGTGTCTCAGTATATTCCTCTTCCTCAGTGACTCCATCAAATCTCACCACAAATGTAGTGACATCAAAAATGTTCTTCTAACCACAGTCTGCTTTATTGGCAACATCCCCCCAAATATCCCCAAGGCTAATTCCCTCACCTCCTTCAACTCTTGACTCAGATATTATCTAGGGGGGCCTAT
This sequence comes from Mellivora capensis, assembly GCA_004024625.1. NCBI lineage: Eukaryota > Metazoa > Chordata > Mammalia > Carnivora > Mustelidae > Mellivora > Mellivora capensis. The sequence goes on from PISX010003874.1 coordinate 75,668, forward strand.
CCTTTAAGAATACAACCTACTGTGGGGTGTCTGGGCGGCTCAGTCAGTTAAGCCACATGACTTAATTTCGGCTCAGGTCAGGATCTCAGGGTTGTGAGATGGAGCAGGAAGTTGATGAAGCAGGGATTCTCTCTCCCTCTGCCCCTCCCAACTCCTCTCTAACTAAATTTTTTTTTTTTTAATTATTAAAAGAATACGACGTGCCCACTCAACTCCGAACATCAGAATCACCAGACTCCATCTCCTGCTCTGTCTTCCCCCTCATCACCCTCTACGAAATGAGTATCTCCTCAACTCCTATAGGACAGGGACTTTTGTCTGCTGTGGTCTCAAGTGTCTCCCCAGGTCCTAGAACAGCACCAGGTGCACAGCAGGACCCTCGGCAGACACTCGACAGAGACACGCTGTGTGACAGGAGCTGCTCCTTAGAGCGAGTGATTCTGTACCTGCTGATTCTTCAGACACTGGCGGGGGCCCCACACACGACAGCACAGCGCTGACTGTGGAGGTGGCAGAGGTGACCGGCATGGGGCCATGACCTCTGGCTTCACACAATCTCAAGATGGTCACATTCACGCAAGAAGAACGACGGAAAGAGAGAGCAGGTGCAACCCCAGTCCGTGGAGCCAGAGGGCTCACGTACTTATCCTTGGTTCTCCATGAGACCAAAGAAATGTCCCCTGAGTAGCCAAGGAACTGGCAGAGAAAGATGGCATCCCCATTCCTGTGACACTTTCTGAACAACTCCTTGCTGGCCCACTCACCTATTTTTATTAAAGCAGGCTCCACACCCGAAGTGGAGCCCAGGGTGGGCTCACAGCCCTGATCACGGCAAGACCTGAGCTGAGCTAAGAGTTGGATGCTTCACCAGCTGAGCCACCCAGGCGCCCGTCCACTCACCTTTTTGAAGTGTGTCGCTGACTGAACTTTCCTGACCGGCTGCATGAGGGAGTCCCGCACAATGATGCTGATGTCGGCACCCGAGTAGCCTTCCGTCTTCCGGGCCAGCTCGTGGATGTTGGCCTCCGTGAGGTTGTGGGGAGTGCTCCCCAGGTGCAACCGGAACATCTGGGCCCGGGCAGCCTCCTCAGGCAGCGGGATGTAAATCCTCTTTTCAAACCTACAGAGCCAAGCACAGGGCAGGACTTGAGAAGAGAGGGCATAACGGTCTTCGCGGAGAGGGGTGCTGGGGCCCTCGGGAAGGTGGCTTCACTGAGGACGCTGCTCACCACACAGACACGAAGCGGCCTCCAGGGACGCGGAGGCCGTCCGCACCCACAGCCGCAGCAGCAGGAGACCACGGGCTGACCGCAGCGGGAGAAAGACCTCAGGCCCCGGCACCTACCAGGGAAGACTCACCTCCTTCTAATGGCCGAATCCAACACCCAGGGGATGTTGGTGGCACCAAGAACCAGAGTCCCATCGTTGTTATTCCCCACCCCTGTGGAGAAAGGGAAACACACACTGATTCAGAACACCTGCGAGGACAGGGAGCATCTGGGGGAAGCCCCTCAGGGGCCTCTGTGTTCCGATCTGGGGCCAGCCCCGTGCCCCCACCTGCAGGGCCCCAACCGGCTCCGCTGGGCCACGAGCCTTCTCTGAAGCCCTGCTGGCCTCGGGAAGGGCAGAAGGCTGGCGGCCAAAGGCAGGGGTGACCTCTGCAGGCCTGTGCAGTCGGAGCTGAGAAGGGCTGCTCTGACATTTCCCCTCTGTCTTAAGGATCATCAGACCCAGCCGCAGCTGAAGAAGTTACGACTCGCTGGGCTGGCTGGAGGCGGGCCGGGCCCCGGGGAGGACACCCAGTGCTGGCACGCACCCTGCATCTGCACCAAGAACTCCGTTTTGATCCTTCGGGCGGCTTCGCTCTCGTTTTCATTGCGGGACCCGCAGAGGGAGTCCACCTCATCGATGAAGATGATGGAGGGCTTGTGCTGCCTGGCCAGCTCGAACAGGTTCTTGACTAGCCTGTGAAGGTGACAAGTGGGGCTGGGATCAGGACGCCCACACACACCCCAGCCAAGGGCCCAGTCACTGCTTCTCTTTGCCTTTCCCACGGGCAGGTCAGAACACCCGTCCTGCCATGGGATTTCAGACCCCGGTCATCACAGATCCCCGGGCAGCACTGTGCCATGAGGAACAGCAGCCCTGGCGGCAGCCCCACTCATTAGTTCTGGATTTAGGACAAGTCATTTCCCCTCCGCTCAGCCTCGGTGTCATCCTCTGCAAAACGGGAGTCAGTGTGGAAAATGACTGAACCACATGAAGTCCCCAACAGAGGACACCCACCTGACCCCCGAAGACTGGGAGTGCCTTTGCCTTCCCTTCCCAAGGACTCCCCTCCCCAGAGCGCCCGTTCGGCCTCAGCGGGCTCTGTCCGACTGTGTCCCACCCAACAGGCTAGCAGGATTCCCCTCCACTGGCTCCTTCTCCCTGACCCCCAACAGCAGTTCCTCTGGGCGGTGGCTCAAGGGCAGGGAAGCGGGGCCTGGCAGCTGACTTACTTCTCACTCTCCCCCAACCACTTAGACATCAAGTCTGAGGAGGATACAGAGAAGAAGGTGGAGTTGTTGGCCTCTGTGGCCACCGCTTTGGCCAGGTAGGATTTCCCTGTGCCAGGGGGTCCAAAGAGCAGTATCCCTCGCCAAGGTGTACGCTTGCCTACAACAAAGAATAAACTGAGGTGAGCTTCCTCCTGACTGGGGAAAGGGAACAGAAAAATTCTACAAGACGACTGATTCTAGAAGCAAAGGAAGAAAGGGAACTGCATTACTCGCTAAGAGCCTGCTCCTAGCCCTGGCTCATGACCCCCAGAACTGTGGAAGTGACACTGGCTACCACTGGTTCCTGACCCTACTCACCCACTGGGAGTCAAGTCAAAGTTCTAGTTGCAAAGGTGATCCTGACACCAGAGAGGAGCCAAGGAGCAGGTGGTTGTGATGGGCAGACCCTGGGGCCTCTCTCCACAGAGAGCCCTGAGAGGGAAGGTTGGGCCCTCACCCACTGAGGGCCAAGAGAGCCGAGTGGCCACCTGCTCCCGGACACCTTCCAAGCGTGAGCCCTGGGTTGGGTTCCTCGGAAGCCTGCTATTTTTCCACGGGCCTAAAGTAGCTCAACTCTTACCTGTGAACAAGTGTGGGAATTTAATTGGCAAAATGACAGCTTCTTTGAGGGCCTCCTTGGCTCCCTCCAACCCAGCCACATCATTCCACCGAATGTTGGGCTTCTCCATCACAACAGCACCTGCAAGAGACAAGTAGAGCCTTCAACCTGGAGCCCAACTGATGAGTGTGAGCCGACCCTCCAGGGGGCCCACGCCACACACCACCCACCCCCACCGCTGTTGGGGGGCGGGCCTCTTACCCATCAGTTGTTCTTGCAATTTCTTTTTCTCTGGATTATCCCCTTCGCTGTCACTATCACTGCTGGGGAAGGAGACAGAAGATGACAGGCTAAAGCAAGAAGCAGTTGGCAAGAAGGCTCTGAGAGCAAGGCCAGGCTCTGGCTGCCAGCCCAGTGGTAGAGAGCCGCCTGCCCTGCTCAGCAGTGGCGAGGGACCTCAGGGAGCCTCAGACCAGCTGTAATTGACACTCCCAGGAAAACACTCCCATGACCCAGCCTTGTTTCTTCATTAATGGAGTAAGAACCTCTGTTCTGTGTGTTTTCTCTAGAAGGCTGGTGAGGGTTATACGCTTTGGCTGGAATTCAGGAGCAGCCGGGCGGGCAACCAGAGCTATCACTGGCCTTTCACACAGATTCACAACCAGACAGCAAGTGGCTGTGACTCAGAGAGGAGGTAAGGTTTAAAGCGAGGGACCTGGGAAAGGAACAAGGTCACAGGTGTCACCCCAGGGCCAATCCCTAATGGGTCCTAAGTGATCAGCCATCCTTAGAACTCTTCCATCCCCCCCAAAGATGCTTCACCTCCTGCCCTCTCCTCTTCCCTTCCCAGAGTATGTCTAGCTCTCGGGAACCTGTCCACCCAGGGACAGAGCCCATCAGCTCTGGCGGGGGCGGCAGACACACCACCCACCTCTCTCCTGCTGGGTGACCCTCCTGCCTGGGCCCACCCCCCGCCTCCAGGACACCACTGGCCTTTATGCTCAGCTAACTGGAATCTCTGTGGTGGGCAAACCACACATGAGGTGAGGGGCTGCCGAGCAAACACTGGCTTTTGGGTGGGACACAGAGGCCCTGTGTGTGGGTCCAGACCCCAGCTGGTGCCAGCTCGGTGATCTGGGCCATCTCATCTGTCAGATGCAGACAGTAACTCCGATCGTCACAGCAGCTGGCACTTCTTCCATCCTTACTGCCCACCACGCTTTACTTTCAGGCCTTGACCCGCATCATCTCATCCCCCCTTTAGAGCAACACTGGGCGGGAAGGAACGTTATCTTTCTTCTACAGATGAGAAGCCTGGAAGCACAGGGAGTCATGGCACGCGTCCTCGATCACTGGGCTAGGAAGTGGCAGCAGCGGGATGTACCCTGAGAGTCTGAATGTGGAATCCAAGGCTTGTAACTTCCCTGCTGGCTTGCATTTCACTCACAGCTTTTCTATGCGGATCCAACCAGACACCGTTCATGGAAATATTCAGCACCAGGAATGGCAGCAACACAGAAAAAGGACACATACTCCTGGGGTCTCAGGTCCCGGCAGGGGTCCGCCACTCCTCTGTACTCACCCCTTACTCTCACTCTGATTTTCTTTGACTGGCTTCTTGCCATGCTTCTCTTTGTTCCGTAAATAATCCTTCAGCTTCTCTGCCCGATCTAGGTACTGCATGCACTTGGCTCGAATGCTCTCCTTGGCCTTGTCGCTGTGTGCCTCATCTGCAAAAGGGGAAGTGGAGAGGGTGTGCCCACCTGCTCCCGCAGGTGCTCTTCATGTGCTCGGCAGGTGGGCTGGGCCCTGCAGTGACTCACATTTGATAGCATGTAGGAAATACTCCACGGCATGCTGGTAGAGCCGGAGGGCCTCCTCGTAATTCTTGGCTTTATCCTCTTCCGTGGCTTTTGTCACCAGATCAATGGCTTTCTGGAAAGGTGAAGCAAATACCTCAGATACTCAGTGCTTCCCAAGAGACCCAAAAAGCCCTTGCGGTCCCAGGGCAGCAGGAATCCTGCAGATCTGTTAGACGCACACAATTATGTCGGCCTATTTTTCCAACATCAGCTAGAAAGATATTGAAAGGGAGCTTTAAAAGACAGCCATCCCTCTTCACAATACACTCATACAGCTGAAAGCGACCTCCTTCTCAATTTCACTCTGGATTTCAGTAAGTGGAAACCTGACCAAGTATCTCAGGTTAGGGCTCAAGGGGAGAATCCACTTTCTATTCCTTGCATCGAGGGAAAGAAAAGTGGCCCTGGACCCAGCGCCTGGAGCAGGGGAAACGCCAGAACCAACTTCTTGGTGTGCTGCTCAGCGTGAAGGCCAGGAACCGCACTTGTCCTCGAAGGCCAGAGACGAGCCAGCCCTGAGTTCTACCAGATCTTCCTACTGGCCCAACCTGCTTCTCTGTGGTGAAAAGAAATGGTTTTCCAAAATTTTCTCCTTAGGGAGGGGATGCTTAGACATATGGATCAGTATACCAGTAGTTTTAGTAAGAAAAGTGCTTGCTGGCACACAGTTAGGTGTCTGACTCTTGGTTTTGGCTCAGGTCATGATCTCAGGGGCATCCAGTTTTGTGCTCAGTGGGCAGTCTGCTTGAAGATTCTCTCCCTCTGCCCCTCCCCCACTGGCATATGCACATGCTAAAATAAATAAATCTTTAAAAAAAGAAAGAAAAGGGCTTGCTTACTCTAAAGACATATATGTATTGCCAACTGAAGGGAACGGTCCTCTGGAATCTTCTAAGAACTCTGTGAGGGTATTTTTGTGAATCTCACAATTCCTGGAGGCCTGTGCTCTAAACTCAACTCAAAGCACGCTGTATTTTCAAGCAGCTGCCCTACACCTACATATCCAGTTTTAGAAACCGTGGCTTCACCAGCCCAGGAAACATTACCACTGGACATGAGGCCGGCAGATCCCACCGTGTCCACACAGTTCCGTCCACAGCAAACAATAAACCTCCTGACCAGCTCTTGGCTGGGCTCAGGCATTTGTACAGCCCTTCCTCCTCTGAAAGTCAGAAGTCTCAGCAAGACATGGCTAGCTCTACAGAACTGATGGACGGGAGTCAGTTAGGCCAAGATGATGATAAATGAACTCACCAGGTTGAGGAGATGAGGAAAGGTCAAAGTGTTGGCTACTATTTTCAAGCTCAGCTACCTCCATTACCTACAAAGAGTGAATGGCCAGGAGCCCAGAACCTTCTCAGATGATTAGCTTCAACACAAGCTTTGCAGATCTACTCTCCCCTGACCACCTGCTCTTCTGGTGAGACAATGGAATGAGTTCTCCTGTCCCTGATGGCTTCTCTTCTCCAGAACAAACATGCCCAGTTCCGTGGACTTTTTCACTCTATATGCCTCCTTGCTTGGGTCTGTCCTTTGGAAAGGCAGGGCTCAGAACAATACTTGAGGGATGCTCTGTTTCCCTCCCTTCGGGATACTTTACTGATTAATGTACCTAAGAGCACATTAAGTCTTTCTGGCAAGTGCATACATTTCACAGGCAAGAGCCCTCAGCTGCAGTGTGAAGAATAGTTTTGCATAACACAAGGGTGAGGTGATAAATAAAACTGCCAGCCTGGTGCATCTCTAGTAACACATATGGCAAGGATGAGGGTGAAGGACAAGGCTAAGGAAGATGTGCTAACAGAAGAGCTGGCAAACTGTAAAGGACCAGATGGTCAATAGGTTAGACTTGCCTGGCCACACAATCTCTGGAGAAACTACACAACTCAGCCTTTGAAGACCGAAAGCAGCCATGGAAAATACGTAAATGAAAGAGCAGGAATGTGTTCCAATAAAACTTTATTTATAGACACTGAAATTTGAATTTCATGATTTTCACGTGTCATGAGATATCTTTTCCCAGCCTTTTAAAAACAAAAAACCTACGACATTATGTTAAGTGAGAGAAGCCAGTCACAAAGGACCACATATTGTATGATTTCAGTTACATAAAATACCCAGAATAGGGGAGTCTGGCTGGCACAGTTGGTTGAGCACTGGACTCCCGGTTTCTACTCGTTTGGTGATCTCGGGGTCATGGGATCGAGCCCCGAGTCGGCTCCATGCTTAGTGAGGAATCTGCTTGAGTTTCTATCTCCCTCAGCCCCTCCCCCTCTCTAAACTAACTAAATAAATTTTTTAATAAATAAAGAAATAAAAGTGCCCAGAATAGGCAAATCCATAGGAACAGAAATTATCTGAGTGTTTGCCCAGGGCTGGGAGAGATACAAGGTTTGTGGGGTTGATGGTAAAGGGTGTGGAGTTTCTCTCTGGGGTGATGAAAATGTTCTCAAAGTGTGATGATGGTTGCACAACTCTGAATAGACTAAAAGCCAATGAATCGGATACTTGAAATGTGCCAATTGTGTGCTGAGTTATAGCTTAACAAAGCTTTTATTTTTAAGATTTATTTATTTATTTTAGAGAGAGAGAGAGAGTGCGTGTGAGCAGGGGGAAAGGCAGAGGGAGACAGAGAATCTTCAAGTAGACTTCCTGCTGTGTGCATGGAGCAGACGCAGGACTCCATCTCACGACCCTTAGATCATGACCTGAGCCAAAATTAAGAGTTGGAGGCTTAACCAACTAAGCCATGCAGGCGCTCCTTAATTAAACTTTAACAGAAATGTAAAAACATTCTTAGCTCACAAAAACTGGGCAGGTGGGATCTGCAGCCAAAGTTTACAAACCCCTGTGATAACACATCAGAGTTTCTGCTGGTGAATGGTAGGGTCTGGCTTTGGACTCTAGTTAATTCCTGGCCAAGCAGCCCAGTTTATTCCATGCCTCTGTCCCCACTTTCTCCTCCACCTTCAGGGGTCTGAATGCTACCCATCCTTTCTGGATCCAGCCATATGCCCCTTCTTCCACGAAGTCTTGCCTAACTCCTTCACAGGCTTTATCTTGAGCAGTATGTAGCAGACACTGTATTTAGAAGACTTTACCTAAATTACTCCATCCAGAGCCACTGTCACAACAACCCTACAGGGTATCACCCCATTGCACTGACAGGAAACCCGAAATTCCAAGATCAAGTAACTAGCCCAAGGTCACATGCGACTGAGTGGCAGAGCCAAGACTGAAGCCCAGGTCTGAGGCCTGGGCAGGTTTCTGTTCGCCGGCCCAGCAGGACCAGCAGCACCTGGAGAATGGGTCAGGCGCCGCCCCAGCACCACCAGGCAAGACCTGGGGAATGAATGAAGGGTCGCGGGCCGACAGGAGGAAATCCAAGCCTGGGGAAGGAGTGGGGACTCGTCCTAAGGGAAACAGGAGGAGGGAGAGCAAGCAGCCCGACTGCGGGGCCGAGCTTCCCCAGCGGCGCCTGTTTGGTCCGCAGGAGGCTGATTCCCGCCGCGGTACTCGGGCGCCGCTGGCTGCACGGAGCGGCCTCGGGGCTCGGCCTGGCCGGACGGGGGCTGGGAGTGGCAGGGGCACAGGAGTTCTGGACGGGAGACGGCCCGTGGCTCCCGGCGCGTGAAAACAGAAACGGGCGGAGGCGGCGACAGGGCGGCGAGGAGAGGGCCACTGGGCCGGGGTTCCGAGCAGGCCGCCCGCCCGACTGCTGGCTCGCAGGCCCCGCCGCGCCTCCTCCGGCCTCCGGAAGCCGAGCCCCGCCGCACCGAGATACCTGGAGGGTTGACGTTGTCATTTCATCTCCTGGGTCCGCCCCACACCCCGCGGCGCTGCTTGCGGCCTCAGTCCGGCCCCCGGGAGCCGAGCTGCTGCGTCGGGCGCGGGGAGCCCAGCGACTTGGCGCTGGGCGCGGGCAGGGTAGCCGCTCGCAGCCGGAGCAGAGTCGGAGGGCGAGCGAGGAGCGCGGCCCAGAGCGGTCGGGCCTGAACCGCGCGGCTGCCCCCCAGCGGCCACGTCTGGCACTGCAGACACCCCTCCCCGCGGCCCAGGGGCGGCCCGGACTAGGGCCCGGGCGGGGCTGGGCAGGGGGCGTGTTAGGGGCGGGGAGCTCTGCCGAGGCTAGGATGGGGTTTTGAGCGGGGGAGGGGGGGAGGAGGAGGGGGCGGGGACGACGGGCGGGAAGTGGGAGCTGCGAAGGCGGGGCCAGAGGCAGGGCGCCTGGAAACCTCAAGTCCTCAAGTCCTAGATCCCATTTCTAGTAAAATAGCGCCTGTGCAAGTTTTTCTTGCACAGTAAACCTAACTCCCAGAGCTTTGGATTTCTTATGTTTAATAGAGTATACTAATAATTAGTATCTACCTTGTCTGGCTTTGGGGGGGAATAAATGAGCTAGCTACTGTTTTAAACACAGTGTACCCCACACTGGGGATACAGTCTCTGTTAACTATTTTTATTTATTCTTTTTTTTTTTTCTTTTTGAGAGAGAGAGAGCACGAGCAGGGGGAGGAGCAGAGGGAGAGGGAGAATCTCAAGCAGGCTCCTATGACCAGCACGCAGCCAGAAGTGGAACTGATCTCAGAACTCCGAGATCATGATCTGAGCAGTAATCAGGAGTCAAGTGCTTAACCGACTGAGCCACCCAGGCGCCTCCTCTGTTAACTATTAATATGATGCTGGTGGTTCAGTCTAAAGTCAGTTTTTGGTTTTGTTTCTTAATATCAGCCCTGCTACTTTTCTCTTTAGGAAAATGGTTTTTTCTTTTTCTTAAGATCTTTCTTTCTTTTCCTTTTTTCTCTTTCTTTCTTTCTTTTTTTTTTTTTTTTTCTTAAAGTAATCTCTGCACCCAACCTGGGGCTTGAACTTACAGCCCGGAGATCAAGAGTCTCATGTTCTACCAACTGAGCCAGAGAGGTGCCCCATGAAAGTGGTTTTCTTAAATCTCCAATGCTGGGGGCTTTAGCCCTGTGAACTTTAGTATAGTACATCTGTGCTAGTTTCTGGGGATATAGCAATGATCAAAACAGTTCTAAGTCAGCCTACTGTTTGAGAAGAAAGATGATGTTCATCAGGAAAGATGATGTAATAAGTGTGTTGAGGCCCATGTGTGAAAATCCACGTGCTTTGTGGACATCTAACAGGCCACCTGTCCAAGATAGGTGGTCAGCAAAGGTTCCCAGTTTCAAAGCCGAGGTTTGAGGCAGGAGAAAGAACACTCCAGATTGATGAAACAGCCTGTAGAAAGGTCCTGAGGCCCTGTGGAGGCCACTGATGGAATGTAAGAAACTGGAAGAGGCTCAGATAAGCAGAGAGCAGAAAGTAAGTCAAAGTGAACTGATGTGGGGGAGTTGGGCAAGGCCTGAGCATTTGGCTATGGTAGAGATTTTGGGTTTTATCCTGAGAACAGTGGGAAACTTTTTTATTTATTTGTTTTTAAAGATTTTATTTATTTATTTGAGAAAGAGAGAGAGTAGGAGCAGCAGAGGGAAGCCGACTCCCAGCTAAACCCAGACATGAGGCGGTGGGCCTATCCTAGGACCCTGAGACAAAACCAAGAGTCGGATGCTTCCCCCGCTGAGTCACCCAGAGGCCCTGTTGTTGTTTTTTCTGAGAGGTGACTCGAGCCCTACTGTGCAGAACAGCTTGCAGGGACGGGGTGGCTACAGCATGCAAAGCTATTGCTGTAGCCCACAGTATGAGGGAAGCCTGCACTAGGGGCAGGGGCACGGAGAGACATATACAGAATGGAGACATTGTGGAAGACAAATCATAAGCACATGGAAGTGTTTTAGACTTGGGGTATGGGGAGGGTCAGGAAGGGACAGAGGTGACTCCTGGGTTACTGGCTTCAGGACCTGGACAGATATTGGTGCCACTGAGTTGGGGAATATAGAACAGAGCCCAGGTTTGGGGGGTGGAGAAGTGAGGAAGATCACAAATATGAGGAATGAGATCTCCTAGGGCAGCGCAGAGTGCAGGCGGAGGTGAGGAGAGCCTAGGACAGAGCTTGGATGCTTGTTGGCTGACGGAAGGAGGATGAGCCTGCCAAAGCAGCTCAGAAAGACAGGTAGAGAGGGAAGCTAGCCACAGGAGTGTTTTGGGAGTCAGGGAAGGAGGACTGATAAGGAGACAGGAGCACAGTATCTAATGCAGCTGAGGAGGCAAACAGTAATAGGAAGATACCAGCCTCCTCAGCCAGAGACGTTCCAGTCATGTGATGGAGGCAGAAACCCTCCTGCAATGGGCTGGCTGAGAGGGGGTCACGAGAAGGAACAACGCTTTCAAGAGGTTTGGGGAAAAGAAAAGGAGGCCTAGAGCATTAGCTGCAGGAGTTGAGGGGTCCAGGAAGGAATCTGTGATGGGTTTTAATGAGAGAAGAGTTGAACATGTTTAAAAACCCAGTAGGAAGGGTCTAGTTGAGGAGGTTAATGAATGGGAATGGGATCTAAGCAGTAAGAGGACTGGCTTTAGACATTATAGTCGGAGGGAAGAAGATAGATGTCTACCTAGGTCAGCGGGAAGGTGAGGAGATGCTGGGAGAGTACCTTTGGGTGGCTGCTGTTTTCTCAGTGAATTAGGAGCAAAGAGAATCTGCTGAGAAAGAGAGAGAGAGAGAAGTGGGAGGCCTGGAATTTGAGGAGAATAAAGATGATTTGAAATCCTTTCAAGTGACCCAAACATGAGCAGTGTTAACGGCACACCTGGTAAAGGCTGGCAACCTCTGTAAATTTACAGAGGTACCAATTTGTCTGGAGCCTTCCTCCCCAGGACTCAGCTACTCACCGAGACGCAGGAAGGTAGCTGGGTTCCTCCACGTGGCTCCCATGAAGGCAGAACAGCAGGGAATTCACGGGTTTTGACGAGCGCGGTGCTGCAATGGTGGGCGATGGGGTCGGAGCTGGGAAGGAGGGAGACAAATAAGGAGCAGGTGAGAGAGTCCATGGACTAGTTGAGGACCCAAAAGGTTGAAAGATAGTCCCAGCAGGAGCATGCTGGAGAGGGCTGCTTCAGTTCCTTATTTTGGAAAAGGCTCTGTTCCAGCAATAACCATCTAGGGGGCGACTGTGGGAGCAGGAGGATGGTGGAGCTGGAACGAAAGGCCAAGCAAGGTGCTGTGCATTCCTGTGGACACTGGAATCAGGATCGTGGCAGGAGTGGAGGGACAGGGCTGTGATGAGTCTGGGTGAGACAGGGAGACGCATACACATGGGACCAGTCATGGCTTCTCAGCTTCCACCCTGAGCACTGCGCTTTCAGACACCGACGGAGCTGTGTGGCGTGGGGAGGCTTGTATTTGCTGTTCTGTACCTGGCATCGGTGCTGTCCTTCCAGAGCTGGAAGACCCTGCAGTTAAGGAGCGCTGGGTCGTGATGGCTAGGGCTGCCATCACAGAGGACCACACACTCTGGGGGTGGGGATTAAACAATAGAAATTGTCTCCACAGTTCTGGAGGCTGGAAGTCCAAGATCAAGGTATAGCAGGGTTGATTTCTTCCGAGGCCTCTTTCCTTGACTGACAGATGGCCATGCTTTTGCTGTGTCCTCGTGGGGTTTTTTCTGGGTGCGCATGCACCCCTTATCTCTGCCCAAGTTTCCCTCTTTTCTAAGGGCCCCAGTCAGATTGGCCAAGGGCCCACCCCAATGGCCTCATTTTAACTGAGTCGCCTTTTCAAAGGCCCTATCTCCAAATACAGTCACCCTCTGAGATGTGGGGGTTGGGCTCAGCCTGTGAATTTGGTGGGGCACAATTTAGCACATAGCAAGGACTGGGTGTGAGATCCATGGGCTGTGTTCACCTTCTCTTCGTTCTGCTTACTCAGCTTTCTTGGGGCTCCTGGAATAGCTTCTGTCTTCTGTGAGCTGGCAGTATGGACACTGGCCCTGCTGACAAAGCAAGCTTCCCAGAGGAAGCTCCCCATCCTGGAGGGAAGTTCTGTGCCAGGAAATGGGGATCTCCTCCCCGGCTCACTTGGTCGCTCACTGCTGACTTTTTCCTGGGAGAACAGCTTGAAAACAGACTCCGAGAACCCCTCAGTTCTCCAGTGGTGTTGCCACTGCTGGCAGTTTGGGAGTCAGTGGAGGGAGGGAAGGGGAAATAAAGGCATTAAGTATAATTTGTGAGATGTCACACGGAGCATGTTCCGGCTTCGTAGATCCAAATCAGATCAAGAACTTCATATTCTAACTTTCTCACTAGAGCAGAAATCAGATTCTCAGCGCCACACATTCGAGCTCTCACACTTCAGGTAGAAAGTCACTGACTTGCAAATACAGAGTTTGGTTTGTTCCTTCGTGCGCTGCACTTTCCCAGATGGCAGGGCGGCACGTGTTGTGAACCTGAGCTTGGGCCTGTGAGTCTGCTTAGCCAATACAACCTAGTAAAACCAGACTGGACAAACGCCAGCATTCTAGGGCTCCTGCCAAGGAGTGGGTTCTTAACAATATTGTTAAGGATCCCTTGAGTGGGGGCCAAGAGGAATGTGGAAGAAGAGCTACAAAAACTAAGTTCAGGTGAGTAACAGTTTGGAGAGGTAGGGCCAGGGCGAATCTCATGCAAAGTGAGTGACTGACCGCCCAAATGAATGAAGCACTGATGATTCCTGATAGGATTGCTGAAAAACCATCTCCTTTCCTCTGTGTGACTCAAAGTGTAATAAAGCTCAGAGGGATCCAATGATTAAGCTCCCGTCAGTCAGTGAAAGTCAGTGGTGGAACTAGAACCCAAGCTAGGTTTTTGAGTTTGGAGTTGCCCTACATCTGCATAAAAATGACACCAGCAGAGACTGAGGAGACACGACAACGGAACGCCACCTGTGGTACTGGATAGGCTCCTGTGCCGGATGGAAAAAGCAGACATTGCGGGGACGACTGGCACCAAGCGAATGGGGTCTGTGGCTTGGGTGGTAGTGTGGGGCCACGCTGATTTCGTGGTGGGGGGAGGGCTGAACGGCGACAGTGCAGGAGAGTGTCACTGTGTTTGGGAGGGACACACTGAGGATGTAAGGGTGCTAGAGCAACATGTCAGAGAAAGACAAGAGGGGATAACGGCACAAATGTAAAATGTTAACAACTGGGAAGTCTGAACGAAGAGGAGGGATGTAGGAGATCTTTGTACTGCTCTTGAAATTTTCCTGCAGGTTTGAAACCATTTTAATGTAAAAATAAAAGAAAAAATACAAGTCTAAAAGCATTTTTTTATTTACAGTATAAAGGTTACAAACGTATACATGTATTTATATATATAATACCCTTAAGTTACAAATTTTCATTGTAATGTACAATGCTGTATGTTGATGTCCAACTCAAGGGAAAGTACTGTCTATGCATTTATATTTATAGAGTACACATAAAGCTTTTTTTAATTCTTAAGAACACAAATACTGCCCTGTTTTATGCCCAAGTTTTGATTTGGTAGTCTGGCGATACCAGAGGATTTGAGAATTGAATTTTAAACAACACTTAAAAAGAAGTCTTGTTTAAATATAGGGTTCTAAAAAGAAGAAAAAAACCAGAATATCATACACTTTTAATTTCTTGTAGAAGTATTATTCTAGCTTTCTAATAATACTTAAGGAAAATGAAAGTTGTGTGGAATAAAATACATACAAAGGGGGCATAATCAGAATTTGCACAGATTAGCCAAAATGGCCTTCATAGGTAGTGGTTTGCCATATTATCTTCTAGAAGACCTTGGGTCTGGTACCAAAAAGGAAACAAATTCTTTGGGCACCAAGGTCTTATGCTGAACACATCCAACAGATTGTAAACGTAATACTGGAGTCTTATGCTGGAGAAAAAAAAAATACAAAACTAAAACCAGTTCTTGTAATCAGGGTAGACTTGCTACAGGTATGAAGAATATCACTGAGATTGATGATTGTGCCAAACCCAAAACTTAACTGAAGTCATTTCCTCTCCCCCAAGTTTTAGTAATTCACAAAATAGGGGTGAAAAACACACGCGGTACCCTCTAGAACACCACTAAGATAGAAGGAAAGCACTTCCGCCAGCGTAGGAGGAACAGTCACTAACACGGCAATACCTACGTGCGGGTTCCAATACCACAGAACCATTAGCACCTGATTGTCCAAGGGTAGGTTTAAATTAAAGGCCAACACACTGAAGGCAAGACCTAACTTGTGTGCACTACTCCGGGACGTGGAAAACAAAAGGGAAGGAGCCTATGTGACCATGTGCCCTGTGCCATTCCAATCACAGAGGACTGAAGTACTTTCTGGGTATGATGAAGGAGACTGCCTTAAAAGCGGACCCTAGTAATAAATGGAAGGCAAAGTGGGTGGGAGGGAATGGTCACTGTATGAAAATTATGAAAAAATTCAACTAGCTTCTCTTGTTTCCTTTAGGTGTCTTTTTATTGAGTTTGAATGTCAAAGTGTTCTAGAATAAGTGGAACTTATGCTAGGTTTAAAATATCTTCTTTTTGACACACCATTACAGACAAATGTTCCTTTTACCATGTATAAGAACTTTCAGCAAATGAGACATTCAAAGGGTGTAAGTGTGGAAATGTATGCGTCAGCACAATTTAGAAATGGGGGTAGATGAAATATACATTCAGCTTTGCTATTTACAGTTAAAAGAAGCATTTCTTTAAAAAGATTTTCCTGTTGATCCACTTTGGGCAACAGAGCTTAAGTTTTGTTGTTGTTGTAATTTATTCCTAGGGATATTTTACACTGTTCTTCCGAAACTAAAGTCTAATTTTTTAAAAAAGATTTTTAAGTAATCTCTACACCTAACATGGGGCTCAAACTTACAATCCCAAGATTGAGTTGCACACTCCACCAACTGAACCAGTGAGGCGCCCCACTAACGTCTAATTTTGCATTAAAAAAATTAAGCATAATAAAAAGACTGACCTACTTAAGTGTGCTTGGAGTTCTTTCATGTCATCCTGGACCAGAGACGGAGCATGATTTCAAACCTTTTCCAGTCAGCCAGAGGAGCAGAACTACAGAGGTACTTTTTGGTAAAAGTATGAAGTGGTTAATTACTTGATTGATAGATTGCATGGCATAACTGAGAAATAATGGATTACGTGCTACTTGAGGGCAGGAACTTTCTTTTGGACCCTTCAGAGTACCTACTAAGTGCTTATTAGATGAAACAATACTTGAATTAATATGTCATTAATTAGCCTTGCAGTTTCAGAAATTCCTCCAGGCCCCCAAAGAGCCTTTTGGCTTTTCATAAGAGATTTCCATCATTTTGGAAGAGGTGACAGAGCATTCAGGTTCCAAAGGTATAATATGTGATGGGATAAAAGGGGACTCTAAAACTAAGCAACTGGGTCAATAGCATAGTAAGATAACAGAACTGAGGAAGATACTAGGAATCTACCAGGGTAGCTAATCTTACAGTATAATAAAGTACCATTTCTCTATTATAGCTTTTTAGTTTCAACCAATCTATTTTGGAGCAACTCAAGGATTACAGTTCAGATGGTAGATTTTTGTTGAATATAGTCAAGTGTTCATTAGCGAGCAAGGAATCATTGGTAAATGGCATTACTTATGAATCACACCAAACGTAGATTCACTTTTAAAACTTAAGCCTGGAGTTACCTGGGTGGCTCAGTCATTAAGCGTCTGAATTCGGCTCAGGTCATGATCCCAGGGTCCTAGGATCGAGCCCCACATTGGGCTCCCCGCTCTGCAGGAAGCCTGCTTCTCCCTTTCCCACTTTCCCCTGCTTCTGTCCCCTCTCTCACTGTCTCTGACAAATAAAAAAAAAAAATCTTTAAAACTTAAGTCTGCTTTGGTTCAGTCACCTGAAGTGGGAAGAATAGAGGTGGCAAAAGATTAATCTCAAGTTTATCAGTTTTGAAACAAAAGAAGAAATCTTGTTAAAATATTTTGTTGAGCTAATATATAAAAACCACTCTTCCAGTGGGGAGTTTAGCTATTGTTAAAAAAAAAAAAAAAGACAAGAGATATACAGGTGTGCTCTATGAACCTATTTTTGGTACCTTATTTTAACTTGAAATTCTATCCTTCCATAGAATGAACTTGTATCACTGATCTGCCAGATCCTACTTTTTTTTTTTTAGAGAAATGGTTTCAAATATGCCACTAAGCAGTCTATTTCTAGCGTAAATTTCACTTATCATTACATGATAGGAGTAGCTCTATTGCTCAAAAACACATAATCTTGATATACAACATAATTATTTTATAATTGTCTGTCATCACACATTTATTGTCTATATACCCAGCACAGGGAAGGAGACAGCTTTAAAAAAGGAGGGAGAGTAGAGGGTGCTGCTGTCGGTTTTTAAAGACAGTATGTAGAAAGTAAAAAGAATTCTAGATTACCATGCAATCTTGAAAGAGAGAGAACAGTAGCAAATGGCAGATTCCTCTGCTTTCATCTTCAGGAGGGGAAAAAAAAAGCCACAATAACAATTTAAATTTAACTAAGATTTCCAAACTTAAGACAGGATATAATATAATACCACCTGGTACATTATAGACCTGATAGAGATACACATACAAAAAGAGTGAATATGGTTATGGTCAAATTCAACTTAAACTTGAAGTTTAAGCCGAATTCCAAATTTAAAGAAGTCTCTTTTCCTTACATAGATATTTGATCTGACCAGAGCAATTTGCTTTGAGACCAAAGAGGTCAGGCATTTTACTTCTTCATTAGCAATTGAAAAAATATGACCTTTGGCTATCTAACCAGCCATTCATTCATGGCAGCAACGCAGAAATGTATGCTGGATATTTGGATAGTTTCACTATTACATACAATCAATAGCTTATAACAAGTGAAAAAAATAAGAACAAAGTTCAGCATAAGTGTCCAAGATAAGATACAAAAAAGCAGAGAAAGTGCTTAAGTCTACAGGTCTTCCCTGAAAGCTTCAAAAATGTTTAACTTTTAAGTAGGTAGGGTTTTAATAGAATTTGCATAGCAGCTTACAATAGAATTTGCATTAAAAATATGGAGATTCTTCCATGTTTTTGACAACATACAAATATATCCACATGCACATAAATTAAACAAGACCTGGAGGTTCTCACAAAATTTAAAAAAAAAAATCCATCATAACTTTTTCTCAAAAGTGGTCACACTTTTGTCCATCAAAACCATTTACAGTGAAAACTTCTTCTGAGAGAAACATAATCTTGTCCAGATTCCACACAGCTTAATTTTTTTTTAAAGAATAAATTTTGGTGTATTAGCTAAGTACATTTAATCAGCTGAAAAAAGCTTTGTTACCATTCTGCTTAGGATGATAAATTAGGAAAACAAATAATCAGTTACAACTTTTATCATTTGTTGGTTAGATTTTTCCACTTCTAAAAATATAAGAAATAAATAATTCAATCTCTCCTGCCGTCCAATAATGTTCCATAACAAAGTTTGTGAGGGTACAGCTGATAAAAACAGGCACGATCAGACTTCATCTAGCCTAAAAAGTGCTAAAACATGGCTTTAAAATAGGTGAATGATATGTAAAGTAATATTTTTGATTGCTTGTACATGTCCCAATATTTAATTTGAAACTATCTACTAGGTAGGTGAGTTTACAGTACTAACTATCTAATAAATACTGTATAAACATACATTAAAGTATTTCTTCATATAAAATATTAGATACTTATTTCCAGGTAAGGTTTGATAACTTCAGGAAAGGGCTTACCATTTTCAGAAAAAGAGTAACTGAGCCTTTCTTTCTTTTTTTCTTTGGAGAGGAAAAGGGGAAATTTTAGGGAATGAGGAGGAAGAATTTTCACATGCCAATTGGCTACTTGTAGACATCTGTGTGGAATATGGAGAAGATGTCAAAGCCCCAGGTCTGGGGGGAACTGAGGGCACGGAAGCGGGTCCATTGGGATGACAACTCTGCAGGTTCATTCCCATTCTACACATGGAAGCCCACAACATTCTCAGCAACTCTCCTAATTCAAAATGAAAAAGAAATGACAAGTTAAGCTGTTCTAGAAAAGGTGTGAAATAACCCAAATGCCCATTTTTAGTTATCATTTGAAAATAATTTGCCATATTTTGGCATCTTAATACAAAATACATATTTATCAAGGCTGTCCTATTCATAAAAAGCACTTCATTTGTGGTTTGAAAACTCCACAAACACTCTTAATTGAAGAACAAGCTGGTCATCCATGATTGGAAAGCTGTAGATGTTACACAGGCAGCTTAAGGGCTCTTGCTCTTGGGGGTGCTAGTGGTCAAAGGAAATCTCCCACACATTTTCATTTCACATTAAGACTCAAAGTATTTAAAAAACCTTATGGACCTTGGTGTTAAACATGACGGTTCAAGCTTGAACAAAATGGCCAGAATGGCTCACACACTTTATCTTCTCCTGCTCACATGTTCATTACCCCACCTTTTTTAGAGGTCTTTTTCATATAACTGATGAACACGGGGGCTCGTAAGTTCCCCCTGAAAATATTCTCAGTGGCCTAGCCTTTCACACTAACCAAGAAGACCTCAACCAAATGGCTTTGCTACAAAGTCTGTGACTGCACTGTGCAACTTTTCAGGTTAATAATGCTCTCACTGCAAAGAATGTCTAAGCTCCCTTATCTGAGGGTATTATGTGTTGAAATTCTGCTTCCAGAAATCATAGCTGGACCTTCAAGATATTTCTTTTCTTCCCTTGCAAATTTACTTCAGATGGAACTAAACATGGGTCTATGAATCCTTAAAACATAAAAAAAATTCTTGAAAGGCATATTCTAGTCTAGATTCCAATTTCCAGTTTTAAGTGGATCAAATCATTTATTTTTGGAACTGTAGTGGGGGGAAGAACTGTTATCTCTCCCCAGCCTCTGCATGTAGTTAATCTCATTGTACAAGGGGAAGAAAGATTGACTTATGGGCAGAAGAAAGACAATGGAGTTACAATGTCTAACTCAAACTCTCTGCTCATGAGTCTGCTCTTTCAAATGTCCCACCTAGGTCAGTCCACACTCACACCAAATAGCTCATGTTTTGCATTTATGGTTGTAGGGTTTTTCCTCCCTGTTTGGAGTGCTACCTTCCTCTACTCCCTGAAGTGCTCACCTCCTCTTATGACACTCCTAATAGATCTAGTAAGTGAGAAGTATCCCTAGACTTTTCCTCTGAGAATACTGAGAACATCTGAGTCAATATCACCTTTTCTTTTAGATCTGGGGACGGTAATAATCTTGTCATTATATATAGCTATTATATTATTTTAAATGTTTTCAGATATATACCTCCTTCGTAATTAGGAAAAACAAGCTGAGTGTGATTCTTTAATACCACAATCTTACTGCTACTAAATAATGATGACATCTGGCAATGCTTAGGAAAACCCAGGTAACTTTCTGTGGTCTCATCACCCTGCCCACCAGAGAATGCATT
Organism: Mellivora capensis; assembly: GCA_004024625.1. Classification (NCBI taxonomy): domain Eukaryota; kingdom Metazoa; phylum Chordata; class Mammalia; order Carnivora; family Mustelidae; genus Mellivora; species Mellivora capensis. The sequence goes on from PISX010003874.1 coordinate 96,018, forward strand.
ATTAAGCCAACAGTGAGTCTTGAATTAGCGGCTGCCTGTCCATGCCACTCTGCTGCCACAAAGGGAGAGGACCAGGGCCAGGATCCAGCATGGGTTCACAAAGCCCAAAGCAACTTCACATGATGTTTGTGCTAAAGAGATGGCTTTATAGAGCCTACTCTTTAAAGAAGCGGGCTCTCGAAGATTTATCTTCCTCAGTGAGATCTGCCCACTAGAAAAGATAATCCTAAGGAAACCCATCTCAAAGACTATTCCTCAAAACCAAGATGGATGATCTCCCTGGAATGGCAGTGATAATCCAGTTATTCAAACAGTGACTAATAAAGCTCCACTAACCCTAACCAAAGGCACATTTGGTAAGCAATAAAAAAATGGCTTAGGCTAAAATGAGGATTTTCTTTTAAAAGAAATCTTATCGCCTGGCTCCTACCAAAGATAAGTCAGAAAAACCTAAAACAATCAAACCTCTTCTTTCAAATCAGTGGTTTCCTACTTGGTCACCATTAGAAAAGGAGTGGAAGGCAAGGCAAATCAAATTTCACAAGTTCTAAGTCCTAGATTTAGCACTTATGAGTGGCAAAGCTTGTGATGCGGTGGGAAAGTGATGGCCAGAGTGGGATGCAGGAGAGCCAGGACAGATGGGAGAACGCTTTGGTGTGCAATTCAAGGACTTCCTAGGGTGGAAGGATGAAGTGACAGTAAGCTCCGATAACATGTACAACCTATCCGGAATGGCCCAGAAGCACAAGCGGCTGTCAACTAGCACCTGGGAAAAGATGGTTGAACTAAGCAAGATGTCGAGGCTTGAAATAAATTCTACAAGGAGAAGAAAATGAAAACAACGCTTGAATATTTGATTATCCAAAAAAACCAAACAAAATAAAACAAAACAAAAACCCACAATGAGCCATCCTTCCTCAGAGGGGAAATAAATCTAGTGACTTAGAAACCACATTAGGAACGAGGCACTAAATCAACAGCTTCAGTTTGGAGCTTATTAGAATCCTAGAATTTCTGGCCAAGGTAGCTTGTGAAAGGCAGGCTCTTCTTTAAACACAGTTACTGTTCAGCAGTGATCTGCAGGTCCTTGTCAAGGCACTGTGCTGAAGGAGAGAGCAAAGAACTTTCTTTTTGTGCTTTTTTTTTTTTTTTTGAGGTGGAAATTCTTTTTGTGACATTCAAGACTCTTTTCTGATTTTCTGCTGCTCATACGAGCAGTCCCATGCGAGTGACTTTGGCTGACAAGAATGTGTGCAACACAAATACGATCGGCTTCGGACAAGAGTGCAGGTCCACGGTCTGTGGAGAAAGCACACAAATGATCACTACTACATACAGAAGCTTTCATAAACAGACACAAAATGAACAAATTTGGATGTGTTGTTCTACTTTTTAGAAAGAATTTGGGTTAAGAAGGTGTTGGGGCACCTGGGTGGCTCAGTCGGTTGAGCATCTGTCTTAGGCTTAGGTCATGATCCTTGAGTCTGGGGATCGAGCCCCGCATCAGGCTCCCTGCTCAGTGGGGGATCTGCTTCTCCTATCCCTCCCTCACCCATACTTTCTCCCTCTCTCAAATAAATAAATACAATCTTAAAAAAAAAAAAAGGTGCCAGATTTATGGAAACATCTCTCAGGAACTTAAAGCTACAAATGAAAAGTATACTCTGAAGTAAGGTCACTCCATGTAGTAATGAAACACTAGTGTGAGCTTCCACATCTCAGGAGACAAGTGGTGGGGTGCTGGAATCCACCATGCCTGGAAGGAAGAACCAAATGGAAGAAGATGGAAAACAAAGAGGAATATGCTATATGGAGATCATTAATTAGGATTATATTCCCAGGGGAATCAGAGTGAATGCAGCTGAATATGACTATGGATGGGTATGATTTTTGGTATCCCTCCCAGGTTTGTGGTAGTAATGCAACTCCTGAGGCTAGTTAGGAGGGCTAGTCATAGATTCCTAAACTCAGGCCTCTATCTGGACAGCTGACACCAGGTGAACAAGGAGAACTGCATCGGGCTGTGAGTCAAGCCAGTCCTCAGCACTGATGCAGAAACCAGGAATAGGACATAGTTAACTATGCCTTTTAAAGAAAAATACAACTTTATTCAAAATATAAATTACAGAGCATGAATTTCATCATTAAACTTTGTATACATTAAATATAAAGCAGGGAGTAAAACTATATAGCCAGGAATAATCTAATACCTAGCTTGCTAAATGACAACTGCTATGAATAACTAGTTAATTTAACATAAGTTAATTTAATAGAAGCATTTAACTCTATCTAATGCTTGAGGCTTTTTTTTTTTTAAAGATTTTATTTATTTGACAGATAGAGATCACAAGTAGGCAGAGAGAGAGGAAGGGAAGCAAGCTCCCTGCTGAGCAGAGAGCCCGATGTGGGGCTCAATCTCAGGACCCTGAGATCATGACCTGAGCCAAAGGCAGAGGCTTCAACCCACTGAGCCCAGGAGCCCCAAGAGGCTTGAGTCTTGAGGCTTTTAAAAAATATATATATACATATTTTTATTTCCCAGCAAGGTCAAATATACCAGAATATAGATACAATTTGAAATCCAAATGATTTTAAAGTGCTTATTGGTTTCTTGAGGCCCTTAAAACACCCCTGACCTAATCAAAGACAATAAATGCACAATGGATGGGAATGCAAATGGATGGGAAGTCAGTGATTTGATGTTTCAGACTATACTTTCTTCTGGCCTTCTGAGGGATGTTTCCCACTTCTTTTTTTTTTTTTTTAATTTAAATTCAATTAATTAACATATAGTGTATTATTAGTTTCAGAGGTAAACTCATCAGACTGATATAATACCTAGTGCTCATCACATCACATGCCCCCCTCAATATCCATCACCCAATTACCCCATCCCTCCCAGTCCCCTCCCCTCCAGCACCCTCAGTTTGTTTCCCATGATTAAGAGTCTCTCTTTTTTTTTTTTTTTTTTTAAGATTTCATTTATTTACTTGACAGAGAGAGAGAGATCACAAGCAGGCAGAGAGACAGGGAGAGGGGGAAGCAGGTTCCCCACTGAGAAGAGAGCTCAACCAGGATTCGATCCCAGGACCCTAAGATCATGACCCCAGCCGAAGGCAGAGGCCCAACCCACTGAGCCACCCAGGTGCCCCAAGAGTCTCTTATGGTTTGTCTCCCCCTCTGACTTCGTCTTATCGTATTTTTTCCCTCCCTTCCCCCATGATCCTCTTCTTTGTTTCTTCATATGATAATTCTCTTTCTCTGATTGACTTATTTCGCTTGGCATAATACCCTCTAGTTTCATCCACGTCATTGCAAATGGCTGCTTCGAGCTTTTGAAAAGCCCTGGTCCATGGTCCAATCATTGTCTCCTAAAGCTTCATAACTTAAAATAAGATTTCTAGACATGATTTCTTATTTGGAAGTTATTTTCTCTAAGATCTCTTTCAGTAATAAAATGTCAAGATTCTGTTTTGCAAATTTCCATCTATGGTGATAGTGTCAATAGACATAATATTTCATGTATAAGACTTGAACTATTGGCTCAAAACTGATAAGACAGGGGCACCTGGGTGGCTCAGTGGGTTAAAGCCTCTGCCTTTGGCTCAGGTCATGATCCCAGGGTCCTGGGATGGAGCCCCGCATCCGGTTCTCTGCTCAGCAGGGAGCCTGCTTCCTCCTCTCCCTCTCTCTGCCTGCCTCTCCCCCTACTTGAGATCCCTGTCTATCAAATAAATAAATAAAATCTTATAAAAAAGATAAGACAGAAAAGGCATTATTTTACTCCTTTATCATAATTTATGGTTTCTGAAGTAAATTTTACACACTTCTGTGGTTCCCTAAGGGAAATCATAAATTCCTGCTGATCTTTCCTTTAAAAGACAAGGAGAGGGACGCCTGGGTGGCTCAGTTGGTTAAGCGGCTGCCTTCGGCTCAGGTCATGATCCCAGCGTCCTGGGATTGAGTCATGATCCCAGCGTCCTAGGATCGAGTCCC
>PISX010003874.1:100113-115079 GCA_004024625.1 Mellivora capensis
CGCACACACACACACACACACCAAGCCCCAATCCCAAACCCAATACATCTTAAAAACTGAAGAACAATTTCCTGACTCTAAATGGATGATATGTCCACAGTTTTCTATACAAAATGTAAGACACAATGAGAAAGAAAGAAAATATCTATTGGAGTAAACATGGTTTTCAGAAACACTCTTACCAGTTCTCCTTCAGGACCACCAAAATCCAGATACAGATTTCTAATGCCATCATCAGCAGACATTTTCAGCCTCTCAAAGGGGTAGCGGTACAATATGCTGCTGGAACCTCCATTCTCCTTGGAGATAGTGAACCCATTTTCATAGTGGACAGTGAATCTTACTTCTTGGCCATTTATTGTGCAGGCTGTTGAAGACACGCAAAAACCATCATTAATAAAGTTAGCACTTCAGTTTTCAAATGGAAAAGGATTCTTCTGACTTCAACAAAGGAAAAAGAATCCTTTCTTGAGAATGTGTGATATCTAACTTATTTGGAACTCCCTCAAGTAAGTTTTGTTCTGGTTGCTTGGGTCAATATCTTGACTGAGATGAGAAAGAGATGACCATAACTCTCCATGACATCTGATCTGATCCAGTTTGATTCAGTGAGTATCAATTAAACACTTGTGCTGGCAGTAGGCTGTGTGTGGTACTAGAGAAGTGAGAGGCATGGTGCCCGCTCTTGAGAACTTTATAAATGAATAGGCATAAACGTGAAATTCCTAACTGTGCTGGGTGGAATGTACAGAACACGACTAAACACTAGACTGAATGAGGCCAAAGTCAAGGAATAGTTTCCTGGAGGAGAAGGTACTTCAGAGAGGCCCTAAAGAATAGGTCAAACTGGATAGGCAGTGAGTAGAGAAAGGTTTCAAATGGGCAAGAAGAAAGAACACCCAAAGGAGAGAAGGCAGAAATGCCTTTTAGGGGCAGTCACAGGGTTTGGTTGGTATTTGGGAAGAGATAAAGATAATGTTTATTATCAAAGGTAAGAGCTATAGTTAGCAAAAGTCATACTGTCAGTCCTATCAAAGATAAAATTCAAAGGATTGATCTGAATTGATAGGAAAAAACCCCCTTTGATCACTAAGACTGACACATGCCTTTTCTCAAGACTGGTGAAGTTTCCATTTCACTAACATCCGAGCACAGTTTTGTTGTTAGTACAGGGGCTACAAGTGCAAGGCCCTCCGAGACCTGGGAATTCACACAGCCCTTTGAGAGATGTACTTCAAATCACCTAAAGGATCAGAGTCATGCTACACTTGGTCACAAAAAGTACTTTCTAAACAAGCAAGTCCTCCTATCCAGACCAATCAGTGTATTCTTTCACTGCCCTTACACTGAATTAGTTAAGATAGATCTGTGTTTAAGTAATAAGGAAAAAGAACAATAGACAAATATTGGCAGTGTCCCTTCTCAGTGCTACTCAAAGAAGAGAATTTTGGCCCAAAGACTTTGAATATTCATTATCCTCAGACAAAAACCCTTGGGGGGAAAACATGGATAAAACTAATTACCTGTAGACAGTAATTCAATGCAATAATCTCAGAATAAATGGCTAAGGGTTTGGAGGAAGAACAGGTAGATCCTAATCAGGGCAACTAGGGTACAGTTTTCTTTTTTTTTTTTTTTAAGATTTTATTTATTTATTTGAGAGAGAGGCAGTGAGAGAGCATGAGCGAGGAGAAGGTCAGAGGGAGAAGCAGACTCCCTGTGGAGCTGGGAGCCCGATGCGGGACTCGATCCCAGGTCTCCGGGATCATGACCTGAGCCGAAGGCAGTCGTCCAACCAACTGAGCCACCCAGGCGTCCCTAGGGTACAGTTTTCAAGGGAATTTTATTCTATTAACATCCCTGAAGCTATAGTGCAGTCAAGGGTAGTGAGATTTGTTTGATGAGAAGAGGTGGTCAGTTCTAGTCTAGAAAAGAGAAGCTCAAAGAACAAGGATTTGCTCAAGTTCTGGAAGCACTGGCTAGAGAAGGTGGGTGAGCATTTCTACCTGCAGGTGTGTCATTACTGGGGCAAGATCAGGTGAATGCAGCTAGCAAAGGCAAGCCATTAATCCCCTAAGAGCCTGCCATAAACAAAGTTGCCCAAAGATCCTGTTTAGGATTATTTCCCCCTAGGAGGGAAGAAAAGCAACACAAATGTAGTGGCTGTGTGTGTTACTTAAGAAAAAACAGGGGCGCCTGGGTGGCTCAGTGGGTTAAGCCTCTGCCTTCAGCTCAGGTCATGGTTTCAGGGTCCTGGGATCGAGCCCCGCATCGGGATCTCTGCTTGGGGGGAAGTCTGCTTCTTCCTCTCTCTCTGCCTGCCTCTCTGCCTACTTGGGATCTCTCTCTCTCAAATAAATGAATAAAATCTTAAAAAAATAAGTTAAAAAAAAAAAAAAGAAAAAACAAGGGCCCCTAGGTGGCTCCATTGGTTAAGCATCTGCCTTCAGCTCAGGTCATGATCTCAGGGTTCTTGGATCAGGTCCCATATCGGGCTCCCTGCTCAGTGGGGAATCTGCTTCTCCTTCCCGCTCTACCTCTCCCTCAACTTGTGCTCTCGAGCTCTCTCTGAAAGAAAAGAAAAGAATAAAACAGAATATTGTCTCTGATTATCTCAACCTTGAAGGGAAGAACTAAAGGTGACACTGAATATGTCTGGGTTTAGAAGTGAGTTTGTTTTCACTTAAAACTGTTAATTAATACCAGATAATTCTGAGAGTATGAATTGGCCATAGCAATGTTGTATCTAAAAGTCCTAGTTAAATGGTTTCTCCCCAAATGGTAAGTAAATATAGTTGAAGCAATGATGACTAAGTACCTGGTACCTCTCATCCTCAGAGGGTGTCAGGAGTAGTGCACTGAAGAGCAAAAAGTCTCTGTGATTTAACGCGCATGCGTGTGTATGTGTGTGTACGGCAACCAGCTGTGGTAAGTGGCCCAATTCTGATGGGACAGGATCTGGGACTTATTAGTGAAGCTCTGGGTTACTCCAGGTGGCTTATTATAACCATCCTGATGTCCTGATTCAACTAAAATCCTTTTGTGGACTATAAATCCACTATGTATCTCAATATATAGGTAAGTCAGTAAAAAATGTAATGTGCTGATTTTGCTTAACAGGGCCGTCATCAGAAATATAAAAAGACAACAACAGCATTCAAGGACAATCACAGAACATCAAATACTGAAGTTTAAAAGACAGAAAAAAACTACAGTTTTTGTGGTAATCAAGAGAGGAAGATAAACATTCAGCACCCAGCAGTGGGGGCTTTGTGTTCCTTTTGGAGGGTACGATGTGGGTTGATAGTGTTCAGAGATCAAGTTAGGGGAAGGAACTTCATGGGCCTGGACCCAGAATAATCAGGAAACATACATGAAGTTCAGCGGAGTTGTGAATTATATATTAGTTTGCTCATTAAATCATTTATTCTTATTTTTTTTTAATTCTCTGCTCTCACAGGGCAGCAGGGATGACAGTTGGGTCATTACAAACAATCTACACTGTAGAAATCACTGTTTTGTTTTGTTTGTAAGATTTATTTATTTTAGAGACAGAGAGAGAGAGCAGGGTGAGGGACAGAGGGAGAGGGAGACAAAGAATCCCAAGCAGACTCCCCCTGTTGAGTGTGAAACTCAACATGGGGCTCAGTCTCAAGACCCCAAGATCATGACCTGGGCTGAAATCAAGAGTCGGATGCTCAACCGACTGAGCCACCCAGGCGCTCCACGAAACCATTGTTTTGAACACTTTTTATGTGCCAGACACATAATTACATGTTATATTATGTGTTAGGTCATGGGAGATACAGAGTTAAATAAAAGATGCTTCCTATTCAGACAAGTGAGAGAGAAAGAAAAGGAAATATGGATACAGAAAAATGAACTACGTCCTATACTGGGGAATTGGACAAGACACTATATGGGAAGACAGAGGAGAGGAAAATAGTCTAAAGTCTAATTCTGGGTAACCTTTTTTTAAAAAAAGATTTTATTTATTTATTTGACCGACAGAGATCACAAGTAGGCGAAAAGGCAGGCAGGGGGCGGGGGGGAGGGAAGCAGGCTCCCCGCTGAGCATGGAGCCCGATGCAGGGCTTGATCCCAGGACCCCGAGATCATGACCTGAGATGAAGGCAGAGGCTTAACCCACTGAGCCACCCAGGTGCCTCAATTCTGGGTAACCTTAAAAGGCTTAATTAGAGGTGCTAATTCTCTGGGGTTTAAGTAATAATAACAAGCATAACAATGGCCACTTTGCTGAGTGTATTCTATACACCAGTATTAGTAAATCATGACATTTCAACTTATCTAAAAATCTAATAAACTTTCAGCATCTTTGGGAAAATTTTATTACCAAGTAATATGTAAAACAGACACCCTCATCTTTTCTAAGTTCATTTCATCCATGAGACTTAATACATAACCAACCCACCACCCGGAATAGGGATCAAGGACAAGGTGGTGACCAGGGATGGGGTGAGAGGCAGCGGGTAGAGGGAGAGTGAGAATGCTTACGTGTGCACCAACCACCTAAAACCCAGAAATCTCCAGTTTACCACATGTACTCTCATCCAAGCTCAATCATTCTGAACGAAGTTCTCTGAGGACAATCTCCCTGTATCATTAATGGTCTGCATTAGAAAATTCTCTGACTTCATGTTTAAGGTTCAATTATTACACTCAAGTATTTTTTTTCCCTTTTAAGAGAGTATGGGGACATATGAGGGGGAGGGGCAGAGGGAGAGGGAGAGAGAGAGAGAGAGAATCTTAAGCAGACTCCAGCATGGAACCCATCATGGGACTCGATCTCACAACCCTGAGATCGTGACCTGAGCTGAAATCATAGAGAGTCAGACACTCAGGGTACCTGGGGCTCAGTCAATTAAGTGTCTGCCTATGGCTCAGGGTCCTGGGATCAAGCCCTGTGTTGGGCTCCCTGCTCAGAAGGAAGTCTTCTTCTCCCTCTCCCTCTGCCCCTCCTCCCAACTCATGCACGCTCTCTCTTTCTCCCTCAAATAAATAAAATCTTAAAAAAAAAAGTCAGATTAGCAACCAACGGACCACCCAGGAGCCCCTCAACATTTTCCTTTAAACTGGATCTCCCCCATTAACATTTTTAGATGTTCAAATCTCTCATTATCAGAAGAAATGCCATTACTCAACTCCACAGCTTCCCTTTCTCTCTCTCTCTCTCTCTATTTAAAGATTTTATTTATTTATTTGACACACAGAGAGAGAAAAACAGTGAGAGAGGGAACAAGCAGGGGGAGTGGGGGAGGGAGAAGCATGCTTCCTGCTGAGCAGGGAGCCCGATTCGGGGTTCGATCCCAGGACCCTGGGACCATGACATGAGCCGAAGGCAGATGCTTAACAACTGAACCACCCAGGCACCCCCTCTCTCTTTTTAAAAAGATTTTATTTTTAAGTACTCTCTACATGCAACATGCATCTTGAACTTATAACCCCAAGATCAGGAGTTAATCTCTACCAACTGAGCTCTACTGACTGAAGCAGCCAGGAGCCCCGCTTTCTTTTCTTAAAAGGAGCGTCTTTGGTCAGTTTATCCGTGTTTCACTTTCCATTCATTCCTCAGTCCTTTTCAGTCTGCCAAAGCCATCACACCATGGAGCATCTTTTCCGAAGGGCATCAATAATTATCTCCATGTTGGTGAATCCAACCAGCTTCCTTAGCTCTTGTCTTGATACTTGTAAGTACTCACTGTCAGCTGTCTACCCAGTTTCTTTTTCTCCATTCTGCCTTTAAAGCCAAACCCATTTTTATTCAAGTTTCTACACTCTTTCCTCATGTGTTTCAAAGAAGGGTGATCTCAACTTCAAGGGTAGATAGCATCTGAGCCGATCAGAGCACAGCTTTCCTCTGGTAACTGTTGTTGGTCCAAAGTATACACATGAACCAAATTGGCTCAATCAGATTGGAAAGAAATACAATTGGGAAGGAAAGACCACCCCTCACCTTCTATTCTTTTTTTTTTAAGCTTTTATTTATTGGAGTGCCTGGGTAGCTCAGTCATTAAGTGTCTGCCTTCAACTCAGGTCATGATCTCAGGGTCCTGGGTTCAAGCCCCGCATTGGGCTCCCTGCTTGGCGGGAAGCCTGCTTCTCTTTCTCCCATTCCCTCTGCTTGTGTTCCCTCTCTCGCTGTGTTTTTCTCTGTCAAATAAATAAAATTTTATTTATTTGTCAGAAAGAGAGAGAGAGAGCACAAGCAAGGAGAGTGGCAGGCAGAGGGCGAAGCAGGCTTCCAGCTGAGCAGGGAGCCCGACGCAGGGCTCGATTCCAGGACCTCGAGATCATGACCTGAGCGGAAGACAGATGCTTAACCAACTGACCGACCAGGAATCCTCTCACCTTTTATTCTTACTCTTTCTTCTATGTAGATAATACACTTCCTTAATGTTTAATCTAGTTTTAGAGGGGATTTTCTGTTAATATTAGCCTAAACCATCCTAACTGATACATTTAGTCCTACTGGCCATTCCTTTCCTTCTTCCTATGGTTTGCATGAAGCTAATGGTCCCCACCTGCCTTAGTTTTCCTTGGTGTGCTCTGACTACCACCTCACAATCTGCTAAGTTGGGGAGACACTGGCTTTTTCAAACTATGGGATACTGCTGAGTACAATGATACATGTTAAAGATAACTTTCCAAGCAGCTTTCCAGTAGTAAAAAAATTTAATAAAGCCAAGAGGAAAAAAGGCTCATTAATAAATTTATTATGTTATATCAAGATAATTGCTGGTAAATACATCTCATGGTTTCTACTTTGTGTCCTTTTATTTTATTTTTTATTTATTTATTTTTATTTTTTATTTTATTTTTTAATTTATTTATTTGTCAGTGAGAGGGAGAGAGAGAGTGAGCACAGGCAGACAGAGTGACAGGCAAAGGCAGAGGGAGAAGCAGGCTCCCTGCTGAGCAAGGAGCCCGATGTGGGACTCGATCCCAGGACGCTGGGATCATGACCTGAGCCGAAGGCAGCCGCTTAACCAACTGAGCCACCCAGGCGTCCCTATTTTTTATTTTTTAATTTTTCTTTACTTTGCATCTTTTTAAAATGAGAGACTACTGGAGATTAGCAGTGTATCCTGAAGGACAACTATCCTAACATCAAAGAAATGCTCTACTGCAAATCTTGTTTCTGCTGTTCTGCGGCCAGTTACTCAATATGAGGGTTCTGGAGGGCTGCAATATTTCCTGTAAGACCTTTCCTTCAGTAGCTGCAGGACTGAGCCACCTTGGGCTCCTCTGGGTCTTCCAGAATAATCCAGAAGGTAATGGGCTTTATGGGTTCAACCTGGCCTGATTGCCCAGAACTCTCTTGGAGAAAGGCTGAAGTAATATTATCTGTTCCTGCACATAAAAAATGCCAGTCTATCAAGTATAATCAATGGGTTGATCATGCCCAGGCTTACAAAGAACATGACACTATGTTCCTTTCTTATAGCTATTTGGTCAAGGGCATGAAGTAGGTCTTATTTATTTTTATTTCTCCCATTACAAAGCACAGCACTCTGTAAGTAAAAAAACACTCAATAAATATTTGTTGATTTAATGAATTAAGAGAAAACGATACTGTATATGTCCTCTAGGAGTTTAATCTGCGCATAAGAGTGAGTCATTTAGAGGGGGGAAATCAGGGGCTTAAGGCACTGGTTTTGGAGTCAGAAAAGACCCAATTCAAGCCCTCACAATATTAATCCCAGTTCTTCCATCTTAAAAATACAGGCTTATGGGGTGCCTGGGTGGCTCAGTGGGTTAAGCCTCTGCTTTCGGCTCAGGTCATGATCTCAGGGTATTGAGCCCCACATCTGGCTCTCTGCTCAGCAGGAAGCCTGCTTCCCCTTTCTTCTCTCTCTATGCCTGCTTCTCTGCCTACTTGTGACCACTGTCTGTCAAACAAATAAATAAAATCTTAAAAAAAAATAGAGGCTTAGTGTGTGTGTTAGGGTCAGAGGAAGTGTGTGTGTTAGGGTCAGAGGAAACATACATTCGGTTTATGACATAACAACCCTGGTAAGTCTCATTATTCCTTCTGCTTCTGTCCTTCCAATTTCAAAGGCAGGGGCTATGCCTACTTTATTTTAATATAGCCAGTACAAGTACAGAGTATACACTCAATCCATATTTGCCCAGTAGCTGAATAAAAATTCAAGAGAATTTTTACAAAATCGAGAGCACAGTAAAAACAAACTCTTTCGTTATATATGCTAACAATATAAACACTTCAAAATGCTAATTTTTCTTCTCCTTTTGGAGATTTTCTACATCTTTACTAAAGCAAATCCTCCTGTATCTACTACTTCTTAGTCTTTATAACAACCAAACTATAGAAATGCAGAGTATCTCCATAAAGTTCTTTGATTTAAAAATTGTAAAGTTTGGGTAACTGGTATGGTGAAAATAGCCTTTAAAAGAATATTTATTAAAGTTCAAGCAAGGGATGCCTGGGTGGCTCAGTTGGTTGGGCGGCTGCCTTCGGCTCAGGTCATGATCCCAGCGTCCTGGGATCGAGTCCCACATCGGGCTCCTTGCTCGGCAGGGAGCCTGCTTCTCCCTCTGCCTCTGCCTGCTGCTCTGTCTGCCTGTGCTCACTCTCTCTCTCCCTCTCTCTCTGACAAATAAATAAATTTAAAAAAAAAATTTAAAAAAAGTTCAAGCAAATATATACATATATGTATTTTCATACTTTGAATTCCTATAACAAGTGGAAAATGGTTTTAAATATATCAAAGAATTAACTGTATTTTCTGCTTAGTGATCTTGAGGTTCATATTTGCTAAAAGGAAAAAGTCCTGTGTTCTGGAAGGATCACATATCAATCCTACTATAATCTAACAAAGGTTTAAAACTAAATGAACATTATACAGATGCCTGGGTGGCTCAGTGGGTTAACGTCTGCCTTTGGCTCAGGTCATGATTGCAGGGTCCTGGGATTGAGTTCTGCATTGGGCTCCTTGCTTAGCTCCTTGCCTCTCTCCCTCACTCTCTCTCTCTGACAAGTAAATAAACAAAATCTTTTTTTTCTTTTAAAGATTTTATTTATTTATTTGACAGACAGAGATCACAAGTAGGCAGAGCGGCAGGCAGAGAGAGAGAGAGGAGGAAGCAGGCTCCCTGCTGAGCAGAGAGCTCGATGCGGGGCTCGATCCCAGGACCCTGAGATCATGACCTGAGCCAAAGGCAGAGGCTTTAACCCACTGAGCCACCCAGGCGTCCCATAAATCTTTTTTTTTTTTTAAAGATTTTATTTATTTATTTATTTGACAGACAGAGATCACAAGTAGGCAGAGAGGCAGGCAGAGAGAGAGGAGAAAGCAAGCTCCCCGCTGAACAGAGACCCCCGATGCAGGGCTCGATCCCAAAATTATTTATTCATGATCCCGAGATCATGACCTGAGCTGAAGACAGAGGCTTAACCCACTGAGCCACCCAGGCGCCCCCCCCATAAATCTTTAAAGATAAATAAATAAAACTAAATGAACCTTCATGTATTGCGTTCACTAGCAAAATCTTAAAGGTAGTCACTGAAATTTTTCTAAATGAGTATACTATACAAAGAAATAAATAAATGAGTAAACCATAACCAATACACATAGGAGACAAAGAAACAGAGCTTAAATTTATGATTTCTTCTTGTCAATGTTCTGATGTTCTTTAGGCCACAGATACCTGAATAGGTAGTACAATGTGCCATAATTATAGTTTTAAATAAACCTTTCTGAATCTCCCAACAATAACACCAAGTGATAACATGCATCTGAAGGACATTCTTATGTATGTACGTTTGTATATGCAAATGAGGATGTGCACAGTAAGCACACACATATTAAGACACAGATCAGGTGCAACACACACACACACATTTTAAAGGAATTCTGGCTCTTATCAAAGCAGTTTACCTTCAGCCACTTTAGTACGTGTGGCACAGTTCTAAATACAGAGTAAGTGATTAAGTAAGTACATCAGTTGACCTGAATTGTGGAAATGAAAGTATTACCAAGGTAATGTTAAAATACAGCTGTAAGTGGGAATAAAAATGTTCAAAATAACCAAAAAATAAAGTATAAGGACCCAAGCAATCCTTATTCTTTTTCTCCTCAAGCCATCTGTATTTAAACAACTGTGAGCCAGGGACCGGACAGATTGTTGTTTCCAGCCAGAAGTTTAGCTGCCAGACACTAAAGTAACAACAGGAAAGTGAAAAATGTTAAAAATCTAAAAGGCATTCTTTGTTTTGGGAAACACATCTCTCTGGATTCTTTTTTTTTTTTTTTTTAAGATTTCATCTATTTATTTGAGAGAAAGAGAGAGAGAGCATGAGCAAGGGGGATGGGCAGAGGGAGAGGGAAAAGTAGACTCTCCAATGAGCAGGGAGCCTGAAGCAGGGCTCAATCTCAGGACCTTGGGATCATGACTTGGACCGAACACAGACGCTTAACCATCTGAGCCATCCAGGTGCCCTTCTCTCTGGATTCTTAAAGAAGATATGGTGATCTCAGATGCCAGTGAAGGGCCTAATGAATGTCCTTGGGCTCCCCAAAGGAACAGAGAGCACTATAGACCTTCACATTGAGGATACAACCCAGAAAGCACATTCAGTGCCCAAGACTAAAATCAGAGCCCTGAAGCCCTTAATGTGGTCACGAACCACTCTATAGTGAAAATGGGTGGGAAACACACAGGTGAGAAAGTGTGGATATGGTGGCTTTAGTTGAAATCCAAGGTGGGGCCTTACTAGTCACTGGTGTCACTACTTGAATCATCACTGTGGTTGTAAGGAAAATACCAATCAATTACTAATGAGTTGAGAATTTTGACAACATTTAAAAAATTATCCCTCTGCCAGTGTTAGAAGATGACCCATGGAAATGTTACCTATGCAGTTCTAAAGCCATGGAGATCTCTCACTTTCCAAAAGCAATGAAAAAAAAGATAAGTTACAAGACATTCTTCCCTTTAAACATTTTCTCTTTTTATAAAATTCTATAAAACTGTTTATAAAATAAAATACATAGAAAATAGGAGCAAAATTAAGTAAACTGTATTGGAACCAAGATAATAAAATTAGTGTTACCTGGGTGGTTCAGTCGATTAAGCATTTGCCTTTGGCTCAGGTCATAATCCCAGAGTCCCAGGATAGAGACCCGCATCAGGCTTCCCGCTCAGTGGAGGGTCTGCTTCTCCCTCTGACCCTCCCCTCTTTCATGCTCTCTCACTCTCTCTCAAATAAATAAAATATTTTTTAAAAGATCGAGTTAATTCAAACCATATTAGAAACTCTGTGTCTTCATTTTGATTATTCTTTGTTCTTGTTAAAATGGAAAACAATCTGGAAATACCTATACATGTACATACACATATATACAAATGAAGCCATAAGGACTAGCCACAAGAGGGCGCTTCAACAATGAAAAGACACCACCAGGCTTCTCTCCTTTAGATGCTTATTTCAAAATTTGAAGACAAACTCCTAACTCAAAATTCCTTATTTTTCTATAGCCATAAGCCTTGTCATATGCCAATATTTTAAGGGTGTCTATCCATATCTTAGACTCTAAATCTTCTGAACAGAAGGTTAGTGTATCTAGTACTTAGTAAATCAGTCCTTACACTATCATATACAGATTAAAACAATGAACACCCAAACTGCCACATTGTGCAGAGGGTGTTATAAAGGAGCCATAGATAAGGTTTAGGGAAATTTTACTACTGAAACAGAAGAACCAGGTTTCTTCCATCAAGATCATTTTTTTAAAATATTTTATTTATTTGACAGAGAGAGATCACAAGTAGGCAGAGAGGCAGGCAGAGAGAGAGAGAGAGAGGAGGAAGCAGGCTCCCCGCCCAGCAGAGAGCCCGATGCGGAACTTGATCCCAGGACCCTGAGATCATGACCTGAGCTGAAGGCAGAGGCTTTAACCCACTGAGCCACCCAGGCGTCCCTTCCATCAAGATCATTTTATGCTGCCATATTTTAGAATATTTTTGAGTCTGGCCCATACAATAACGGTTTTTACTTTATTGTTTTTTTAAGATTTTGTTTTAAAGATTTTATTTATTCATTTGACAGAGAGAGAGAGAACATAAGCAAGGGCAGTGGCAGACAGAGGGAGAGGGAGAAGCAAACTCCCTGCTGAGCAGGGTCCTGATGCGGGAAATGATCCCAGAGCCCTGGGATCATGACCTGAGTGGAAGGCAGATGCTCAACCAACTGAGCCACCCAGGCGCCCCTTTTAATTAAGATTTATTTATTCATTTGAGAGAAAGAGAGAGCACGAGTGGGAGGGGCAGAGGGATAAGGAGAAGAAAAGGGAAAATCCCAAGCAGGCTCCACACCCAGTGCAGAGCCCGACATGTGGCTCAATCTCTGGACCCTGAGATCATGACCTGAGCTGAAATTAAGAGTTGGACACTCGACGCCTGGGTGGCTCAGTTGGTTAAGCGGCTGCCTTTGGCTCAGGTCATGATCCCAGCGTCCTGGGATCAAGTCCCACATCGGGCTCCTTGCTCGGCAGGGAGCCTGCTTCTCCCTCTGCCTCTGCCTGCTACTCTGTCTGCCTGTGCTCGCTCTCTCCCTCTGTGACAAATAAATAAATAAAATCTTAAAAAAAAAAAAAGAGTTGGACACTCAACCAACTGAGCCACCCAGACGTCCCTGGTTTTTACTTTATATATATATTTTTAAATTTTATTTATTTATTTGACAGACAGAGATCACAAGTAGGCAGAGAGGCAGGCAGAGAAAGAGCGGGAAGCAGGCTCCCTGCTGAGCAGAGAGCCCAAAGTGGGGCTTGATCCCAGGACCCTGGGATCATGACATGAGCTGAAGGCAGAGGCTTTAACCCACTGAGCCACCCAAGCGCCCCCCTGGTTTTTAATTTAAACAAAGTATAACATTTCCATGTAATTACTATTAGAAATGGTATGTCAGGATCTATACCTAGAGAGACTTCCTTAAGTAGCTCAGCAGCAGCATGGCAACCCTGAACAAGTATCCTGGTCCAGGTCGATAGATCCCGATGTGTCTCCACCCTGAAGAGATGCATCTCAATGCCCTGCCGAGAACCTGTTCTGGTAGCAAACGTGAGGTCAGATCCAAGTGAGGGTGATCGACATCCGGAGCCAGAATGAACCAACCTAGGACCACAAAGAGGGCAAAGATCAAAAGTAATTAATGTAGCGGTATAAGAAAATGTCAGCACTTCATGCTGATACATCAGCAGAAAGTTATAAAAGCCACCTGCAGTTTTGGAAAAGTATATTTCAAAACAACGTTACAGTCTTTGAAGTATATACCATTCTGTTTTCCCATAAAATGACCCTTCAAGTCATAGGCAGAACACTGGGCTGGATGAGCTAAGGCCCAATATTCCATTCCTTTTTATGCTCTGAAAAGGCTGCACAGGTCAAAGAAAGGTTCGATTTTGACTAGGACATGTTAAGCCCCCACATACAAACAGCCTCCCCTCTTAGCAACATCGCTCACTAGATGGTACTTTTTTTTTTCCTACCAAGAATGAACCTACACTGACACATCATAATCATCCAAAGTCCATAGTTTACTTTAGGGGTCACTCTTGGTATTGTGAATTCTATAGGTCTGGACAAATGTGTAACAACATATATCCATCATTATAATATACAGAGTATTTTCAATGTCCTAAAAATTCTCTTTGCTCTGCTTATTCATCCCCTCCCCCTCCTCCTGTCAACCATTTATCTGTATACCTTTTACTTCCTTTTCTTAACTTACTGCATTAGCAAGAATTGCTTGTATGATGTTGAAAAGGAATGGCAAGAGAGGACAGGACATCCTTGCCTTGTTCCTGATTGTAATGGGAAAACTTTGTGTTTCTCATTATTAAGCATATTAGCTATAGATTTTTTGTAGACAGTTTTTATCAAGTTGAGAATATTCTCCTCTATTCCTAGTTTACTTTTCTTTTTTTTAAATCAGAAGCAGGTATTGGATTTTGTCAAATGACTTTCCTGTATCTCTTGATAGATTCATATGATTTTTCTTGTTTAGTTTCTTTTTTTAAAAATATTTTATTTATTTGACAGACAGAGATCACAAGTAGGCAGAGAGGCAGGCAGAGAAAGAGCGGGAAGCAGGCTCCCTGCTGAGCAGAGCCCAAAGTGGGGCTTGATGCCAGGACCCTGGGATCATGACCTGAGCTGAAGGCAGAGGCTTTAACCCCCTGAGCCACCCAGGTGCCCCTCTTGTTTAGCTTCTTGATGGGATGGATGACATTAACTGATTTTAGAATACTGAACCAGCCTTACATATCTGGGATAAATCCCACTTGGTCATGATATATAATTCTTTTTATACTTTTTTGATTTGATTTGCTAATACTTGTTGAGGACTTTTACATTTATATTCATGAGAGATATTGGTCTACATTTTCTTATAAGGTCTTTGTCTGGTGTTGGTATTAGGGTAATGCTAGCCTCACAGAATGAGAAAGTATTCCCGCTGCTTCTGTCGTCTGAAAGAGATTGTAGGGAATTTCTTCCTTAAATGTTTGGTAGAATTCACCAATGAACCCATCAGGCCTGGTGTTTCCTTTTGGAAGACCTTACACTTTCCACAAAAATTAATTCAAAAGGGATCTTAGACCTAAATGTAAAATGCAAAAGTATAAACTTGCAGAAGACATGTTAAGAGAAAACCTAGGTAATCTAAAAAGATACAACACAAAAAGCATGATCCATGAAAAAAAAATTGGTAGGTTCTACTTTCTAAGTTAAAAACTTCTGCTTTTTGAAAGACACTGTTAAAAGAATGAAAAGACAAGCCACGGAGTAGAAGAAAATATATGAAAAGCACATATCTGATAAAGGACTAATATCTAAAATATACAAAGAACTCTTAAAACTCAACAATAAGGAAACAAAAACCTAGTTAAAAAATGGGGAAAAGGGGACGCCTGGGTGGCTCA
>PISX010003874.1:115179-130299 GCA_004024625.1 Mellivora capensis
GATGCGGGGCTCAATCACAGCACCCTGAGATCATGACCCGAGCCGAAGGCAGAGGCTATAATCCACTGAGCCACCCAGGTGCCCCTAAAATTTTTTTTTAATATTTTATTTATTTATTTGACATAGAGAGAGAGAGAGATCACAAGTAGGCAGAGAGGCAAGCAGAGAGAGAGGGGGAAGCAGGCTCCCTGCTGAGCAGATAGCCCGATGCGGGGCTGGATCCCAGGACCCTGAGATCAAGACCTGAGCCAAAGGCAGAGGCTTAACCCACTGAGCCATCCAGGCGCCCCAGATTATTGAGATATTTTACATCTATGTTCATTGCAGCATTATCCACAATAGCTAAGAGGTGAAAGCAACTTAAACATCTACTGACAGAATGAATGACTGAAGATATATACATTTATTTATTTATTTATTTATTAAATATACATGTATATACATCTAACAAATTATTACTCAGTCTTAAAAAGAAGGAAATCAGGGGCGCCTGGGTGGCTCAGTGGGTTAAAGCCTCTGCCTTCGGCTCTGGTCATGATCTCAGGGTCCTGGGTTCAAGCCCCATATTGGGCTCTCTGCTCAGCAGGGAGCCTGCTTCTCCCTCTCTCTCTGTCTGCCTCTCTGTCTACTTGTGATCTCTCTCTGTCAAATAAATAAATAAAATCTTGAAAAAAAAAAGGAAGGAAATCCTGTCATACATGCCAACACACATGAACCTTTTAGACATTATACTAAGTGAAATAAACCAGTCACAAAAAGACAAATATTGCCTGACTCTACTAATATTAGGTACCTATAGACCAACTCTTAGAAACAGAAAGTAGAATGGAGAGTTTAAGGCAGTAATTCATAACAGCAACTATGAATCTCAGGGTTTCAATGAATGCTTACATGAACACTTTGTCTAACTCTTGGTTGACTGGAGAAGGGACCATGATTTCTGATAAATGTTGTACCTGGGGATTTTACAAGTCCAATCTGTTCTAAAAGGTTTTAATTTTAGGCTGTACAAATTATGATAAGAATGAGACATAACTGGGGTGTCTGTCAGTAGACATGCGACTCAACCTCAGGGATGTGAGTTTGAGCCCCATGTTGGGTGGAAAGATTACTTAAAAAATAAAACTTTTTTTTTTAAAGATTTTATTTATTTATTTGACAGAGAGTGAGCAAGAAAGAGAGCACAAGCAGGGAGAGTGGCAGGCAGATGGAAAGGAAGAAGCAGGCTCTCCACCGAGCAAGGAGCCCAATGTGAGTAGTTCAGTTGGTTAAGTGTCTGACACTTGATTTCAGCTCAGGGCATGATCTCAGGGTGATGAGATGGGGCCCCACTTTGGGCTCCATGCTGGGCATGAAGCCTGCTTAAGATTCTCTCTCTCCCTCTGCCCCTCCCCACTCAAAAAAAAAATCAATGTATTGATTGTATATAGCAGGAGTGAACAATCTATAAAGGAAATTAAGAAAAAAATCCATTTATGATAGAACAAAATGAAAAATACTTAGGAATAAATTTAGCAAAAGAAGTATAAAACTGGGGTGCCTGGTGGCTCAGTGGGTTAAGCCTCTGCCTTCGGCTCAGGTCATGATCTCAGGGTCCTGGGATCGAGCTCCACATCGGGCTCTCTGGTTGGCAGGGAGCCGCTTCCTCCTCTCTCTGCCTGCATCTCTGCCTACTTGTGATCTCTGTCTGTCAAATAAATAAATAAAATCTTAAAAAAATATATAAAACTTATACTCAGAAAACTCTAAAACATTCCTGAAAGAATTTAGAGACCTAAATAAATAGATACCCTTTATCATGTACCAGAAAACTATATTTTTAAGATGGTAATATTCCCTAAATTGATCTACAGATTCAAGGCAATCTCTATGAAATTTCATCTTTTTTTTTAACATCCATATGAAAATGCAAGGAACACACAATCACCAAAATAATTTTGAAAAAGAACAAAACTGGAGGATGAAAATGCAAGGAACACACAATCACCAAAATAATTCTGAAAAAGAACAAAACTGGAGGATTCACTCTTCTGATTTCAAAACTTACCACCAACGTAATAAATTGACAGTTCAGGAAAAAAAAACAAAAAACACCCTCAGTTATGAAGTCTCTTCCATTAAAGAGACTTCAATGGAGAAAGAACAGTCTATTTAACAAATGGTACTGTAATAATTGAATATTTCCAAGCAAAAGAATGATGTTTGATCACTATTTCACACTACAGAAAAACTGACCCTATATGGATAAAAGAATGAGTTTGTGAGAGCTAAAACTACAAAACTTGTAGAAAAGCTCACAGAGTTAAATTTTTGTGACTTTGGATTAGGGAAAGCCTTCTTAGATGTGACACAAAAATGCAAAAGGAGACTGATAAACTGTACTTCATAAAAATTAAAAACTTTTGTGCTTCCAATGACACTGTCAAGAAAGTGAAAAGACAACTCACAGAAAAGGAACTATATTTGCAAATCGTACATTTGATAAGGTATTTGCCTACAGAATATATAAATAACTCTTACAACTCAATAATAAAAAGGCGACCCAATTAGAGGATCAAGGATTTAAATAGATACTGCTCCAAAGAAGTATACAAATGGCCAATAAGTACATGAAAAGATGCTCAACATCAACAGCTGTTAGAGAAATACAACTTAAAACCAGGAGGGTGTGGAGAAAATGGAAAACTCATACCCTGCTGGTAAGAATTTCAAATGATGTTGTGCCTGTACTAAACAGCCTGGTACTTTCTCAAAAAAGGTTAAATGTAGAGCTCCATATGACCCAGCAATTCTGTTCCTAGCTATATATGCCCCCAAACCAACATATGTTCACATAAAAACTTGTATATGAATATTACAGCAGCATTATTCATAAGACTCAAAAAGTGCAAATAGGCCAAAACGGCCATCAACTGATAAATGTAGTCTATCCATACAATGGAACATTATTCAGCCATAAAAAGAAATGAAGCTATGACACATGCTACAACATGGATCAACCTTGAAGACAATATGCTATGGGAAAGAAACCAGACATAAAAGGCTACATAGGATTCGTTTATATAAAATGTCCAGAACCGGCAAATCTATAGAGACAGAATTAGATTCCTGGTGAGGGCTGGTGGAGGGGAAAATGAGAAGCGACTGTCAGGGAGTAAGAACTTCCTTTTTAGGGTGATGAAACTGTCCTAATATTGATTATGGTGATGGTCACACAACTCTGTGAACATAATAAAAACTATTAAATATCACACTTTGGGTGAATTGTATGGTATATGAGTTATCTCAGTAAAGCTGCTAAAAAAGTAACAGTGAAGGGGTGCCTGAATGGTCAGTTGAGCAAACTCAACTCTTGATTTTGGCTCAGGTCATGAACTCAGGGTTGTGGGATTGAGCCCTGCATTGGGCTCCACGCTCAACCAGGAGTCTGCTTGTCTCTTTCTCCCTCTGCCCCCACCCCTGACTCTCTTTCTTGCTCTTCAAAATAAATAAATAAGGGGTGCCTGGGTAGCTCAGTCAGTTGGGCATCTGCCTTTGGCTCAGGTCCTGATCCCAGGGTCCTGGGATTGAGCCTCACATTGGGCTCCCTGCTCAGTGGGGAGCCTGCTTTTCCTTCTCCCCACTCCCCCTGGTCTCTCTCTGTCAAATAATAAATAAAATCTTAAGAAAGTAATATAAAATAAAATAAATCAATCTTAAAAAAAAAGAATACAGGAGATAGAAATCATCTATTATTAACCCAGATACATAGAGATTATAAAAAAATGTAAAACAGGGGCGCCTGGGTGGCTCAGTGGGTTAAAGTCTCTGCCTTCGGCTCAGGTCATGATCCCAGGGTCCTGGGACGGAGCCCCATATCGGGCTCTCTGCTCAGCAGGGAGCCTGCTTCCTCCCCTCTCTCTGCCTGCCTCTCTGCCTACTTGTGACCTCTGTCAAATAAATAAATAAAATCTTTTTAAAAATGCAAAACAATGCTACTCTTCACATTAATTTTTTTTGTTTTGGAAATTATTATTTTAATAAAAATAATTTATTAATATTGAAACATGATAGGTTTTTTACTTTTAGTTTTAAATTAATTTTTAAACTTCTCCCTTTTAACTTCTAATTATAGTAAATATCAATCAGTATAACCCATAAAAGCAAAAGCATTTTTGTGTTTTCATTAGTTTTTAGGAGTATATAAAGGTCCTCAGACCAGAAAGTTGGCAGACGACTCATTTCGTGCTTTTCAACTAGCTACACATCTGAACCATCTGGATAAGTTTTTATTATTAAGAATAAGAATGCCTAGACCAGTTAAGTCTGAAGTTTTGAGGATTTGAGCCAGACATAAGTAATTTTTTAAAGCTATGCACCAGGTAATTCTAGTGTATATCCAGGGTTGAGAACTAATGTGATTAACTTGGCTAAACCAGGAGATGATAGATGGTAGATGGTAGATGAGAAGAAATTACCTTTTTCTTGAAAAACACACTGTTGCCTTTTATCTGAACCCATAGTGGCTTTCTGACAACTAAAAGAAACGTAAAGGAGCATCCATTTGCTCTTAGAAGTCCTTTTTCTCGGGACACCTGGATGGCTCAGTCAGTTAAGTGTCTGCCTGTGGCTCAGGTTATAATCCCAGGGTCCTGGGATGGAGTTCCCACATCCGTCTCCTTGCTTAGTAGGGAGCCTGCTTCTCCCTCTGCCTGCAGCTCCCTGTGCTTGTGCTCTCTCTCTCTGACGAGTAAATAAAACCTTAAAAAAAAAAAAGTCCTTTTGCTTGCTTAAATTATCATTACAGGAGTGAAGGATAGAACCAGCAAACTTTTAGAAAAATATTATAGGTACATGGCCTACAATGAAGCTAAGAACAAGCCATTTTATTTATTGCTCTTTGAGGTGCTATCCTCATCCAAGTTTTCAAAAGTTCTATAAGAAAAACACTGTCTGACAGTGATTTTTTTTTTTTAAGATTTTACTTATTTGAGAGAGAAAGAGAGTGAATATAAGCCAGGGTGGAGGACTGGAGGGGGATGGGGGAAAGGCAGAGGGAGAAGCAAACACCCTTCTGAGCAGGGAGCCCCACATGGGCTCTATCCAAGGACCCTGGGATCATGACCTGAGCTGAAGGCAGACACTTAATGGACTGAGCCACCCAGATGCCCAAAAGTGTGCTGTTTTTTAAACTGCTGCTTCGGGTGTCTGGGTGGCCCAGTCCATTAAACCTCTGGCTTCGGCTCGGGTCATGATCCCAAGGTCCTGGTATGGAGTCCCACACTGGTGTTCCTGCTTGGCAGGGAGTCTGCTTCTCCCTCTATCCACCCCCACCCCTCCAACTCCTGATCTTTCTCTCTCTAATAAGTAAATAAACTCTTTAAAACAAATAAAATAAACAAACTGCTGCTTCTATACTGGATCTCCTTGGGTGGTTTCTTGTGCTGTCTCTTTAAAGGGTGGGGACTCAGCTTCCTAAGGCTCTTGGGCCCTCCCAGAGCTGAGCCCACTGATTTTTAAAATTTCAGGCTTTAAGTAGTCCCCCCCATCCCACCACTGTAACAACTCAGGAAATTCAGCCCCTCTCCCTTTCAAAGTGAAATGTCCCGGGGTTTTGTCTTCCCTGTGCAGGCTTCCTGATGTGATGGTCTGTTTCTTGCCCCGTGGCTGTGCTAGTGGGTCCCTTCCTACTGTAGACAGCGGTACAACGAAAGGTATTAAAAAATTAATGTGAAGAATGGCAGTGTTTTGCATTTTTGGCTAATCTCTATATATCTAGCTTAATAATATCTAGCTTTCTCAACCATGCCTCTGCCCTTCCTACCCCCTTCAATGCAACGTCTTCTCTGCCTTTAGCTGTGGTGTTTGTTCTGCCAGCCTTTGGGTCATTTTCTGGATAATTTATGCTGATGTATTATCCAGCTGTATGTTTCTATGGGATGAGGTGAGCTTAGGGTCCTCCTACTCTTCCCAGCCTTTCTTTACAAGTTGTTTTTTCTTTTTTCTTTTTTTTTTTTTAAATTTTTTTTAAATTTATTTATTTGTCAGAGAGAGGGAGAGAGAGAGCGAGCACAGGCAGACAGAGTGGCGGGCAGAGGCAGAGGGAGAAGCAGGCTCCCCGCCAAGCAAGGAGCCCGATGTGGGACTCGATCCCAGGACGCTGGGATCACGACCTGAGCCGAAGGCAGCCGCCCAACCAACTGAGCCACTCAGGCATCCCACAAGTTGTTTTTTCAAGTGAAAAATGGTGGTCCATGAAAAATCACAGCTAGTTCAACTAGCAAGTCAACCACACACGTGGTTTTCTTTGAAACAACCATCATTCTTTAGAACGCAGCCGAAGTGCTTGCGAGTACTTCCCCCTTCAACTTACAGAATATTAAGAAGATGAATACTCAAAGGTTAAGATTAAATAAAACTAAATTTTTACTGTTCCAACAAAGACATTTTAGGGTTAAACTGGCAACCAACACCCCCTTGGCCCCCAACATCTGGCAAGTCCACAGAGTTTGGTATGGAATCAACTACCTTGATTCATGATAAAGCACCAGCCATTTTACCAACCCTCAGTATCAATGTCAACAGGGAAAAAAAAGCAAATAGCATCTTAGTATTACCAGGAAAATAGTTTCAAACTCAAAGACCCCCTGAAAAGGGGGATCCTCAGAGGTTCATAAAAGTATGCTTTGAGAACTGCCTCACTGAGCAGAAGCCTACAGAACCAACATGCCAATTAAACATGAGTTATCTCAGCAAAAGTTAAGTTTCAGAATTATTCCACATATGATCCAAGTAAGACAGAGCATGGGCAAAGTGACAGGGTGGAGCCTACCATTTCAGTTTGATTGCTAATCCTGTGTCAGACATTAAAAAATATAAAGTCTGGGAGAATTTTTCCTACAGGTTTTGATTATGAAATATTTGGCAGAGGAAATCTAATTCAAACCAGCTGCTAGACTCTGGCTGGGCCGCAGTCAGTTAGAACACGCTGCCAAAAGGACCCCCTTAGTGGGGAGGCCAGATGAGCTCATGCAAAGGCGTTTTAGCTGCTTTTGCCCCCTAAATCCTGTAAGCACACCACCACTCAATTTTCCATATTGTAAAGTGGCCACACTGTCTTTGGATCTTTTTCTTCTCTAGTCAAAGAAAGTTTATAGGAAAAGACTACAAAATGCACATCCTACAAAATCCACAGCACCTTTAAAACCAATGTGTTTTTCTACCTGTATCATGTATCTGGGCTTAATCTTAAGAAATATGTAAAATAAAAATTTTAAAAAATCTTCATTTATCATATTTTACTCAAATTCCTCAACAGTGTGAAAATACCCACTATTAAGTGTACACACACACATATCTTGGTTTCTAAAGAAATCTTTAGAAAGAATCTGAAATCATTCAGAAAGAATCTGAATGTGTGCAAGCCAATAAATGATATTAATTTATATTACTCTAACAACATTCTTTGATTTTTGAACTATAATTAACTCTCATTTTATTAGGGACTACCTACTTTTGTGGGTAATCAAAGTTCTTGATTTCTTTTCCTTCTCTATGTGTTTATACTATCTTCTTTTTAAAAAAAAAGATTTATTTATTTATTTATTTATTTTTATATTATTTATTTATTAATTTATTATTATATTATTTATTTATTTATATATAAAAATATATATATATATTTATTTATTTATTTGACAGACAGAGATCACAAGCAGAGAGAGGGAGGAAGCAGGCTCCCTGCTGAGCAGAGAACCCGATGTGGGGCTCGATCCCAGGACCCTGAAATCATGACCTGAGCTGAAGGCAGAGGCTTTAACCCACTGAGCCACCCAGGCGCCCCTCTTCTTTTTTTTTCTTTGCCTCATCTATTCATAAGAACATGTTCCAGAGTATTAGGAGTAGAATTAATGAAAGTGAATATTCAGCCCTTTTTCATTACTCATAAATCTCAAACCCTCTTTCTCCCACACCAAAAAGACATAAAGACACCACTTTCTGGCCTTGCTGGTCTCTGTGGGATACCTCTTGGTCTGGTTCCATCCTTTGGTTTCTCTCTGTGGCCAAACTCTACCCGCTATGGGAGGCAAAGGATGATTAAGGCCCACTTAGTTCTTTTTTTTTTTTTAAGATTTTTTTTTTTTTAATTTATTTATTTGTCAGAAAGAGAGAGAGCGAGCACAGGCAGGCAGAGAGGCAGGCAGGGGCAGAGGGAGAAGCAGGCTCCCTGCCGAGCAAGGAGCCCGATGTGGGACTTGATCCCAGGACGCTGGGATCATGATCTGAGCCGAAGGCAGCCGCTTAACTGACTGAGCCACCCAGGCGTCCCAAGGCCCACTTAGTTCTATCTTGCAGTGACTTCAACCAATTCCACCTCGCTGACATGGCCACATGGAAAAAATAAACCTCTCATCTGCTTGTCATCTTTGCTCCTAATCTACTGGTACTTCTTGAACAAGGAATAAAGAATCCTTGTTGCAAAGTGAATTAAACTTACTTACCTTTTTAAAGATTTTATTTATTTATATGAGACAGAGAACAAGCAGAAGAGGCAGAGGGAGAGGGAGAAGCAGGCTTCCCGCTGAGTAGAGAGCCCGATGAGGGGCTCAATCCTGGGACCCCAGGATCATGTTCTAAGCTGAAGGCAGATGCTTATCTGAATGAGCCACCCAGGCACTCCTGAATTAAACTTATTAAGAAACAACATGTTCAAATGCACCTGGGTGGCTCACTTGGTTAAGCAACTGCCTTTGGCTCAGGTCATGATCCCAGGGTCCTGGGATCAAGCCCCCCATCACTGGGATCCCTGCTCAGCGGGGAGCCTGCTTCTCTCCCTTTCCCTCTGCCACTCCCCCTGCTAATGCTCTTGATCTCTGTCAAACACATAAATAAAATCTTTAAAAAAAAAAAAAAAGAAACAACATGTTCAGAGAGCTATAGGCTCCACCTATTTAATTTATGGCCAAGTTCAATTTGCAGGTCTAGGTTGATCCAAATAATACATTTGAATTCCTCACATTTAACATGAAACATTCACTATTTATAAAAACTATTGGATAGAGCTAAGTTCCTCTTTTAACAAAGGCCAAATCAACCCAATTACACTTTTTACACAGAATTCCTTTTTGACAGATTGTCAGTTAATAATAAATAATAATTATAATTAAAGCAGCTAAAACTTACTTATGGACATACAACGTGTTAGGTACCATTGTAGCATTTTATAAATATTAACTCATCCAATACTCATACCCACCCTATACCATTAGGATTCACTGAACAAACTGAAATTCTACAGTAGAGAAAGGTTAAGAAACATGCTGCTGATTACCGATTCTAAGTGGCAAAATAGGGACTCAAATGCAGTTTATTGAGGATTGGTCTTAATTTCTTCCATTACATCTTTGGGGTATTTGGGGAGATGGGTTGTTTTAATTATAACAGCTTTATTATTTTTTTTAAAGATTTTTTTTTTAATTTAACACAGAGAGATCACAAGTAGGCAGAGAGGCAGGCAGAGAGAGAGAGGGGGAAGCAGGCTCCCTGCTGAGCAGAGAGCCAGATGCTGGGCTCCATCCCAGAACCCTGAGATCACCACCCGAGCTGAAGGGGAGAGGCTTAACTGACTGAGCAACCCAGGTGCCCCTATAACAGCTTTATTGAGATATAATTAATGGATATTAATATACACAGAATTGTGCAACCATCACATTTAATTTTAGCACACTCTTTTTTTTAAGATTTTATTTATTTATTTGACAGAGATCACAAATAGGTAGAGAGTCAGGCAGAGAGAGGAAGGGAAGCAGGTTCCCCACTGAGCAGAGAACCCGATGTGGGTCTCAATCCCAGGCCCTTGGGATCATGACCTGTGCTGAAAGCAGAGGCTTTAACCCACTGAGCCACCCAGGCACCTCTTAGCACACTCTTATTACCCCAAAAAGAAGTCCTATACCCATTAGACATCACTGTCTATTTTTCCCAACCCTCCCCCACGACCCAATCCTTGGCAATGAACAACTTACTTTCTATTTCCATAGATTTACCTACTCTGGACATTTTATATAAACTAAATCATACAATATATGGTCTTTTATGTCTGGCTACTTTCACTTAGTATGTTTTCTTTCCTTCCTTCCTTCCTTCCTTCCATCCTTCCTTCCTTCCTTCCTTCCTCTCTCTCTTTATTTTTTTAAGAGTTTCTGTATTTATTTGACAGAGAGAGACACAGCGAGAGAGGAAACACAAGCAGGAGAAGTGGTAGAGGGAGAAGCAGGCTTCCCGTTGAGCAAGGAGCCCTATGTGGTGCTTGATCCCAGGACCCTGGGATCATGACCTGAGCCGAAGGCAGATGCTTAATGACTGAGTCACCCAGGAGCCCTGCTTAGTATGTTTTCAAGTTTCATCCATGTTGCAGAATGTATAAGAACACATTCTTTTTTATTGCTGAATAATATTTCATTGTATGGATATACATTTATTTCTCAATTCATGGACAGTTGGGGTTGTTTCCATTGCTTGGTTATTACAAATAATGCTGTTGGGAACATTCACATATAAGTTTTTTTTCTTTTTTTTTTTTTAAAGTAGGCTCCATGCCTAGTGTGGAGCCCAACATGGGGCTTGAGCTCATGATCCTGAGATAAAGACCTGAGCTGAGATCAAGTCAGATGCTTAACCAATGAGCCACCCAGGTGCCCCGCATGTAAAAGTTTTTGTGTGGACATAAGTTTTCATGTCTTTGGGGTATACAACCTAGGAATGGAATTGCTAGGTTGTATGGTGACTCTATATTTAGCCTTTTGAGGAACTGCCAGACTATTTTCCACATCAACTGCACCATTTTACATTCCCATCAGCAGTGTAGGAGGGTTCCATTTTCTCCACATCCTAGTTTACACTTGTTATTATCTGCCTTTTTAATTACAGCCATCCTTGTGGTTGGGAAATAGTATCTCATGGTAGTTCCAATTTGCATTTCCTTCATGGCTAATTATGTTGAGCATCCTTTCATTGTGCTTATTGGCCATTTGCATATCTTCTTTAGACAAGTGTTTTTTTAGATCCTTTTCTCATTTTTGAATTGGGTAGTTTACCTTTTTTTTAATTAAATTTTTAAATTTTTTATAAACATATAAAGTATTTTTATCCCCAGGGGTACATGTCTGTGAATCATCAGGTTTACACACTATTTTACCTTTTTTGTTACTGAGCTATAAGAGTTCTTTATATTTTCTAGATACAAGTTCCAAATTAAATAAGTGATCTTAAATATTTTCTCCCATTCTGTGGGTTGTCTTTTCACTTTTTTGATGGTGACATCTGAAGCATAAAAGTTTTTAATTTGGGGGTGCCTGGGTGGCTCAGCGGGTTAAGCCTCTGCCTTCAGCTCAGGCCATGATCTCAGGGTCCTGGGATCAAGCCCTGCATCAGGCTCTCTGCTCCGCGGAGAGCTTGCTTCCCCCCACCTCCTCTGCCTACTTGTGATCTCTGTCAAACAAATAATAAATAAAATCTTAAAAAGAAAAGTTTTTAATTTTAATGAAATCCAATTTATTTTTTTTTTCTCCTGTTGTTGTGCTTTTGTGTACTATCCAAGAAGGTCTGCTTAAGCTAAGGTCACAAAGATATACTCTTGCATTTTCTCCTAAGAGTTTTACAGTTTTAGTCTTAAGTCTTATTTATATCTTTTTCCTATTTGCAAAATAATATACACTGCTAGTAGACACAGAACCATGCCATCTCCTTCTTTAGTACCAACGGGCTTTGGTAGTCTAGGCCCCATCTAGTCAATGGCCAGAAATTATTTGTTTATAGGATTGTACTTTCTAGTATTGAACTAAGGCTCATCTATGGGATGTCACAGATTTCTGCTCCATCTCTCCAGTGACACACAATTAAGGAAACGTCTAAGGATAAAGCTACTCCTTGCATTCTATGACCATAACTAGAGTATGGGCTTCGTCCATAGAATTAAAATTTAAGAGATTTTTTTTTAAGATTTTATTTATTTATTTGACAGACAGAGATCACAAGTAGGCAGAGAGGCAGGCAGAGAGAGAGGAGGAAGCAGGCTCCCCGCTGAGCAGAGAGCCTGATGGGGGGCTTGATCCCAGGACCCTGGGATCGTGACCTGAGCCGAAGGCAGAGGCTTCAACCCACTGAGCCACCCAGGCGCCTCAAAACTTAAGAGATCTTTTAGTCATATTCATAAACTCTAAATCTTTGGGAGATACAAATTTAATTGTTGGAATTATAACTACTGAAATATGTCCACAGGGTTTCACAGGATTCCTATCATGCTCCCAATGTAACTATGACTGAGAAACTATAATTTAAGTAATAGAATCGAATTTGATTAAGATTTATGGAAGTGCTGAGGTGACTAAGTCATAGTCTTAACCTCAAAGAAGTTATAATTTAGTGGGAATTAAAAAAAAAAATCCAGAGGGGGAAAAAAAACCAAACCAGAGAACTGATGGTTAAATTCAGTCTTTCTGTAGAATCCTTATGTCCTCAAGGAATTAATGAGGGTGCACCTCCCTAATTCTTAGGTTCAACATATCCTTTATCTGTATTCTGTGATCTAGGTGCTCCAGCTCTAAATTACAGAGAAATTCCCAAATGTTATGTGAAAATTATATTTCTATAAAAAGAATGACATATGTAAGACAACTTGGAAAGTTGAAGGAAATCCTATATACCGTGAAAGTCTTCCTGTAATTTAGAGAATACTCCTCCTCAAATGACTCTTGGTCTACTCTAAGCAGGAACCCTCATCACCACTCCTACCCCCACCACACCATTCCTCGGAGGACATACCAGATGGCCTCGTCATGTAGCTTTTTTTTTAAATACCAAATACTTTTCTGCGGAGTTCCTTTTTAATGTATAGTTTTTGAGTTACTTCAAAACCGGATTTTTTAAAAGCCTAAATAAAGTTAAATGTGAATATGTTTCTAGTTTCAGACTAGTTTCTAGTTACCTTGTAAGACACCTCGGCCCCCAAATCTACATATCTCTATTCATTTCCCTTCATTCCCTTCACTTTCTACATCTGGCATGCTAGAAATTTCCTGTTGCTTTAGGTCAAATCAAAGTTTATTTGCTGGCATCGAAATTATGTGCTCTTATACTAGAAAGAGAACTGAAGAATATTTTGGCTGATTTGTGTGGTTTATCCACAGTACTACATTCTGGTTTAAGTGAATGCATCACACAGTCAAAAGGTCACCCCAATTTCAGGGGTTTTCTAGTCACAGTCAATAAAGTAAAGGAAAAAAAACCCCTACTATTTATCTTCATGACTAAGCAAGACTTGAAGGGAACAGTTCTAGGAAGCTGTTTCAACAACTTAAAAAATGCTAATGACAGAAAACATTTACTGAACTGGGAGCTGCAAAATAATAAGGTTATGAAAGAAAAGTTTTTGTCTCAACCATCTATGTCTACTACTTAAATGCTATTTCAGGTACCTAATATAATAGAATTCACTTTAAAAAATTTTGGTAGATTTAGAGTAGGACAGCTATTTTATTTTATTTTATTTTATTTTATTTTATTTTATCTTATTTTATTTTATTTTTTTGTCTTTAAACTTACCTTGTGGCAACAAGAGGGTAGCTATGACATGGTGATGCCCAGGCATCCCTTGTCCACGGCATACAGTCATAAAGCAGCAAATCCTTCTCAGTCACAGCCATGAGGACAGGTCTCCATTGTTGTCTTCCACCATCTAGTTTTGCCTGTTACAATGGTAAAATCCAGAAAGCAGAGCTAACTATAATGTTATGTAGCTGTAAAAGTCCCTTCAGTGATGGTCTAACATAGTGGATCTGCATTTTGTTCCCTGAACCTAAGAGGCTTCAAGAATAGGAAACATCCCATCAGGTTCCTTTCCACTGGCTAGGATTCTCCACTGTGAGGTGGATTGTTTCAGCTGGAAAAGCTCTCCCAGAGTGAGTTAGAGACATTATCTAGTGATAGGACTCTGTTTTTACAGAGTTCCCCATTATACTTTAGGAAGTTTATGTTTTGTTTCAAATGTACCATTGCATTTACCCGCATAAAGCTCAGTTACCTCTGTGAGGATTTAAAAATTTAGGGAAACAACCACTATTTATCCTTATTGTCAAGAATCCAAAGCCACAAAGCAAAAGACTATGCTGAACAAAATCCCTGGTATATCAAAACATTTCTCCCCATGAAACAACAAACAGAGAATGCTAACAATAGTGTTATTTTTACACAAATCCTAAAACAAAAACAAAAAAACAAAGATGCTTCAGCTATCACTAATGGCTTCAAGGAGAAATCAAAATGATGAATCTACTTGTCTCTTACAGAGTTGTCTTTAAAGCTACTTCTTATTTTCTCTTCCTTAATGACATCTGAAGGTCATTTGAACATGTCAGAGCACCTTAAGAATGTATCTATAAGATGAAAAGTGGACTGAGTGGTTTGGTTCTGTGTTATAACACCTACTACCAGAACTTTCCCCTTGTAGTTAGAGCCACAAACTAATTCCAGGAGTTGGAAATGAATTCTAGCCAGTGAAATTACCTATGTTCTTTTATGTGCTGGAAGCATAAAATATATGACCCTACTCTGAGATTCCAGCAAGTTTCTATAGAAATAATTTTACTTTTCTTATCAGTGAACCCAAGTTTTTCTAAGATTCTTTTTTATTTTTTCTTTTTTTATTTTTATTTTTTAAAGATTTTATTTATTTATTTGTCAGAGAGAGAGGGAGAGAGAGCAAGCGAGCACAGGCAGACAGAGTGGCAGGCAGAGGCAGAGGGAGAAGCAGGCTCCCCGCCAAGCAAGGAGCCCGATGCGGGACTCGATCCCAGGACGCTGGGATCATGACCTGAGCCGAAGGCAGCTGCTTAACCAACTGAGCCACCCAGGCGTCCCTCTTTTTTCTTTTTTAAAGATTTTACTTATTTATTTATTTGACAGAGAGAGAGACAGAGATCATAAGCAGGCAGAGAGGCAGGCAGAGGCAGAGAGAGAAGCAGGCTCCCCACTGACCAAGGAGCACGATGTGGGGCTCGATCCCAGAACCCTGAGATCATGACCTGAGCTCAAGGCAGCGGCTTTAACCCACTGAGCCACCCAGGCACCCCAGTTTTTCTAAGA